>JBCJKH010027273.1:0-24413 GCA_039877255.1 Loriculus beryllinus | reverse complement strand
TGTAGGGGCACAAGCACTACACTACCTGCCTTCCTTGGTAACTTGTTCCAGTGTTTGCTCGTCTCCATCAGTATATTCTGATGTTCAGAGGGAGCCTCCTATATTTCACTGTGTGCTCACTGCCTCTGGTCTTACCACTGGGCACTGCTGAAAAAGGCCTGACTCTGTCCTATTTGCGCATCCTTCAGATATTTGTATGCATGAGAAGATGGCTTTTGAGCTTCCTCTTCTCCAGGCTGAACTCTCTGAGCACACTCAGCCTTTCCTCATAGGACAGATGCTCCAGTCTCTTAATAGTATCTGTGGCCCTTTTTTAGGCTCTCTCAAGCATGCCAGTGTCTCCCCTGCACTCTTGAGCCCAGAAATGGACCCTGTACTCCAGGTGCAGCCTCACCAGTGCTGAATAGAGGGTAAGATCACCTCCCTCCACCTCTGTCAGCACTTTGTCTAATGCAGCTCAGAGTACCATTTGCCTTCTTTGCAGCATAACAAAATACTTAAGTACCATTAATATTGTGTAAAAACATCTGCAGAAGACAGTTTTGGTCTATGGAACCAACATAACTAAAACTGTGCAATGCTTTGTATGTCCAGTAAGGGAAGATAGGGTCAATGTATGGCTCAGCTGCTAGACTGCTATGGTTAAATAGTTTGTGGTTTTGGAAGTAATTTTTTTTTTTTTTTGAGAATTTTGTAATTGTGTGTTTTCAGTAGCATGGATAGGTGGTGTCTGCTCTGCACAAAGCTTCAGTTGCACAAAAATCATCAGGTTATTGTATGGTAGTGTTCAGTATGGCAGTACATCATTTTCTGAGAAGGTAATCTTGTTGAGGGAAGGTGGGTATATTCTTGGCTTGTTGAGTAAGGCTGGAAATTAATTTTGTCCTAAATATGATAAGATATTAAAACTAAACGTTGTCTCTGTGTATTATTATGCGTATACTTGTCAGCATTTAGCAATAATATAAGGAGGAGTGATTGCATCAGGTTATACAGATGATGATTATAAGTGTGTATGTTCCTGATAAAACATGGCTTGTGCTCTCTGCTTACTTCTTAGAGGTGACGATCACCCCTATGAGCTTCTCTGACCACTAGATGTATTTTGATAAGACTTAATTTACTTCTGTAACATGTAGCCATGCTATAGCTTTCCTTTATTGGTGGTCCCCAGATGGTGTATCAGGCTGCAGTACTCTAGAACTCACTCTCTTCTGCTTTGCTGAATTCTCAGGCCATACCTTTGTTAACCTTTTGGTACGGTTGTTCTGTTACCATCTCCTTTTGAGACCTGGATTTTGGCATGCAGCTGCAAAAGCACTTCTATATCCAGAGCTGGTCCAAAGATCTCTATGTGGTTTAACCACTAATTTTTCAAGAACTAAAGCTCATTAGGAACACAATTTACTGAAGAGGGACCTTCTCTGAGGACCCTTCTAATCACAGTTTCTCATAACACTTACTTCTAGATAAAAGCAGATGATAAGCTGTTTGCCTTTCTTGTTACACATTTGTCAGTGCTTGGGACTGTTTTTTGATACATGTTGAGGTTTAACTGCATGAAAGTGTTTGGAGATTCAGGACATTGTATTGTTTCTGAACTGGGGTGGATTTCGCAAAGCTCTGGCAGAAAGTGTTACACTCGGCATACCATAAGCCATTCATGATACAGTATTTGTTAATAGCTGGAGTTTAAATTGCTTGTAGTGTGAGTCTTCCAATAATCACAGTTTTAGTATATTTCACAAAATTATTAACTCACATGCTGAGGATCGTCTCATTCTCCCTATGTCCGTCTGACCATGCTTCAGTTTCTCTTATAGTTGATTTAAAGTACCTTCTTGCTTGACTCCATATTGCGGCAAGGATGTAAAACCGTCAGTGCTGGGAAAGCAGTCTTATTTGAACTGTGTGTAGCAGGGTTTTCAGTTCTCCTGGCATACAGTCCTTTGAAGCAGCATAGCAGTTAGCATAAAGTAGCACAGATAAGAGCTGTAAGCAGCATGCTGCTGAATAGGAACACTGAAAGATCTTGGAGATAAATGGCAGGCAAGGAATGCATAATGCGCAGTGGAGGCGGTAGCTGCTTGCTGTAGAGCGTGGAGCTAATGCCACCATCAGTTTCATCCTCTGCCTGCATACAGAGAGGTTTATAAAAGTCACTAGGTCTCTTTGAGCATAGCAACACATGAACTTGTTTGGAAAGCAATGCCAATTTGAGCAGCTCCTACTCTGCTACATCCTTGTTGACTGTGCCACGAATTGAATCAAGGAGCTGATTTGTAGGGAAAAATAATTTGGCAGACAGTTTTATTTTTAACTAGGGTCACAGTTTTTCAGTGGAAGGGCTGACACACAGTGGGAATTACTGCAATAGGTTGCAGTGAAATGAGGGATTTGAGCTTGGCACTGCTGTTTAAGTAAATTATGTGTAACTGTGCCCTTGGGCTCCATGCCCAGGTTTTATGAGACTGGATAGAAGCTGGAATAGGGAAGTGGTTCTGCTTGTTAAATAATTAAAACTTGTTATGAGAAACCCAGGTGCAGATAATCTTGCTGACTAATCATTTTTTCCTTCTGTTGAGTCATTTTGTTGGCTTAGAGTGACTCTGAGTGGGGCTTCTTGTTTCTTGTGGGCTTTTAGTAGTGTGTTTCTTGGAGAGAGGTGCGGATGTGTACAAACGCTTTCAAAACTGAAACTGGAAGGAATTGCTATTGCTCAATTTAATTTCTGTGTAGGATTAGAAAAATAGAGAAAGAGGGGAAAAATGCAACCCAGTGTTGCAGCCAAATTAAAGTATTCATTTTAAATGTTGCAGTTTCTTGCATTTGTAAGAATGTGTCAAGTTCATTTGCTTAGCTCTTAGGTTAAAGTGTTGATGTGCCATAATTGAGCAGCGTTTCAGTTGCATGAATAGTTTTTGTATTTCCTTGAGAAATTGCATCACATGGAATGAATTGTGTGTGATTTTTTTTTTTCCTTGTATTCTAGAATAAATGTTGATGAAAATCTGAGAAGTATTCTCAGAGGATCTAGTACCTGCAAAAGATTCACTCTTAGTTGTTTCTCTATTAACACTTGTTCAGGAGTTTGTGTTCCTATTACACTGATGTAGAGTAATGAAGATAAACAACTGTGGTAACTGATGACTTAGTAGTCCATGTGGTTTATGCAACAGATAACTGAAAATAAAGCGCTTCTTTTTTTTTTTATTTTATTTTCCACATTGTATTTTCTTTGGTAGGGAAATGTCTGTCGCCCTGTTGCTAATTGGTATCTGCAGCTTACTGTATCATTTGTGATAATACATGAATTCTGCAACATATTAAAGTAGTAAATAAGAGAAGCATTTTGAACTGTCCAGACTATACAACTTCTTTATTTATAATAGGTATTTAGTTATTCATTGAGGTGCTTTTTAAGCTTTAAAACTGAAGTTTGTCTGGTCTGTTTAAAAAAGTCAGGTTAAAGAGTTCTTAATATTTCCTTTGTGATGCACATACAGAATTCAATAATATCCCTGTTGCAATTTTCTTTCTCTTCAAATTATTATATTTTTTTTTTTAATTTTCAATTCAAATTAGCAATTATGTTTCTCAGTTTGTATTCAGTTACTTGACTAATTTCTGATCATCCTGACTGAAGAGTAAACAGCAAACATGATGTGAATACGAGCTGGGTATAACTGCAAACTGTATTTTTTATTTTTGGCACTCTAAAGTTCTTAAGAGCCTCAAGTATTCTGCCTTAATTCTCAGAAGTAACTGAAGGCCATGTTGTCAGTAAGGAACATAAAGAAACCTCTTAAAAATTCAGTATGGCTGTAGAAGATAGTATTATGCACTGGTAAATGTGATGTAAAGGAACATGTTTTCTTAAGACCAAAACAGACCGCAACTACTTTGAAAGTTACGGGCTGACATATTGCATTATCTTCACATGGTGGTAGCTGTGCTTACTAAAATGTGACATGTCTTACAGAATATATTTAGGGCCAGCTATGTTAAGATTTGTTGGTTCAATTGTCCAATTTTTATAGCATAATTGTAACACGATATAACATAGCTCGTGTGTTATCTACCCTTAAGGACTAACAGGAAACCTTTGCCTAGACAGTAAACTAATCAACATTGTTGGTAGATATTTTAAAAAATGTGGTATTTGTGGCTGAAATTGAAGAGCCGTATATTCAGTCTGATTGTGTTTTCCTATGCGGATATCATCTAGCAATTGTTGAGTGCAGGTAATTTAAAATGAACCCGGAAGTGCAGAGAGCATTCATTCTCTGCATCATTTGTAAGCAAGAAAAGAGTGGTGTAAGAAAAAGCCCATAGTACCTGTTTGGAATCCATTCTTAGCCATTTCTGTGATTGTCTGCAGTTAAAGGAACTGATAATAGTTATTGGCACCTTCCAGCATAAGAGTACGCTGGCATCTTAGTTGGTAGGGCTTAGTTTTCAGGGCTGAGTAGGGTTTGGGGATGGTCATTGGGGCACATATGTATGCGTGTAATTCTACAGCTTTGTGTCAGTATGGAGCACGGGTAAATTGAGAAATACTTATTTTCAAAAATTAGCATTTCCATATAAAATGAAGGCACTATCTGTAAAAGGAGTATCTTACTTAAGAAACTTCAGTAAAATTCTATAAACTAGTTGGGAACTGTTTGAATGTTTGTATTTGTGTATGCTGTTTTATCTCCCTGCAGATAATAGCTAGCAAGCTATCTCCCTGCCAAATGTATTTTTCACAAGCTTTGTGATAATTATTTGATTATTTTCTGTACTCCTTTATCACCTTTATCTCTTCTTTTTTCTTGTGTGGGGTTGTTTTTTTTTGGTGCTTTTTTGTGGAAAAGCTCTTAATTCATCCTCTATAACTTGTAAATTACTTGCAATGAGAAACTAATGTATTGCTGTTAGGAATAACTGGTGGACAAAAGCTGGATACTACTCATTGTCTACTAATTGTAGGTGTAGGAGGCATTTCATATGTTGGAATTTGAGAAATAAAGAAAACATGACATTCCTTTTATCTCTTTCCAATGTAGAACTGTGCTAGTATGTTGGGCAAACTGTGTAATGAACTTAAAGTGATGGATATTTGAGGAATAGCTCCAGCCTTCCACTGTTGAGGAAGGGCTGTATCTCTTTTTCCAGGGAAGTGTTCTGGTATGTGCCATCTAGTCTAGTGGTGACCACCATTACCTTTGTTTTGACGAAGGTAATGCTTAACTTGACTTTTAATATGTATGATCGAAGTGACGAATGTATTAGTTGCTTGTTATAGAAACTGTGCAGCAGTCTTTATGAAGGATGGCAACAACTAAAAAGTAGTAACTATTGATTGACAGTAGTAACTTTTGATTGAAAGAGAATACTGCATATTCTGGCATCTGATCTGCATAAATCAGTCCCTTCTCTAGTTTCATAGCTTGCTTGCTCTAATTGGACTCTAAAGACTTGTAAGAATCTAGCAGTAATGGATCAAGTTAGTAGGTCAGAGTCTTGAATTGTAAATGGTATTTGGCATATTCCTGTGTAAAAATACCTAAGGTATGTTGTCAGTATTATTTGTAATAATCATTATGGAATTATCATGTTTTAAATAGTTCAAATATATGGACTCTTTGTATACCTGAAAATGATTTTATGTTTTCTTGCAGCTAACAGAAGATGAAATTGCAACTATTCTGAAGTCTACTCTTAAAGGACTTGAATACTTGCATTTTATGAGAAAAATACATAGAGACATAAAGGCTGGAAATATCCTTCTTAACACTGAGGGGCATGCAAAATTAGCTGATTTTGGTGTGGCTGGCCAGTTAACAGTAAGTACCTGTGGAAAGAAATTTAAAATGCTTTAGTGCTCCTAACCATGTTGTTTTGTTATGCATTGAATTTTGTGTCTGAAGAGCGACTAGTGGTAGAGCTAACATTCTTTATCGTGATGAGTATTTAGTGTATTGTAAGGCTATTTAGTTTTTAGTTTTTTATTTTTATAACCCAGTGTACTTTAAATGCCTGATGAGCCCACTTTAAACTTTTGCTTGTGGTTTATGGTCATTGTTACCTGTTCAGCCTCTATTTGCAGATGGGCCTAATCACTTTGATCTTAATTGGAATTCACTACCATTTGACCTTTGGGTAGCTAATTTAACTTTTAAATATAGAACTAATATCAAAAGAATCTGAAAAAAGCATCACTGTTTTAATTGCATAAATAATATAATTACAGGATACAATGGCAAAACGTAATACTGTTATAGGAACTCCATTTTGGATGGCTCCTGAAGTAATACAAGAAATTGGATATAACTGTGTGGCAGACATCTGGTCCCTTGGTATCACTTCAATAGAAATGGCTGAAGGAAAGCCTCCCTATGCAGATATTCATCCAATGAGGGTGAGTGTGTGTAGTCGTGTTTCCTTGTTTGTTGTATTAAAAAATCAAAAACCTAAGACTGGAATCATAAAACTAGATGTTTATGGACAAAGATTTTTAAGACCACGGATTTTCACTTGCTGTCTTGCTTCTTATTTACTTCAGTTTCTCGTTGTTTTAACTTGTCTCTGAAAGATTTCAGAATGCCTTTATTGCCACTTGAGGGAGAACTTAAGCTCTAACTGCTTAACTGACTTGAAGGCAGCATACAGAGCCTGTTCCATACTGTACCTGTACTTGGAGTGTTCCTTAATCAAGAGGCATTCTCCTTTGAAAGGGAGTTTTGAAATAAAGATGACCTAAAGAAGAATTTGGAGTTGTCCTATGTGAGCACCGCTGATATTTTTAACCCTTGACGTTTTTTATTACTGAGTCTTAAACTCTGTTACTGAATTAGTTTACTTTTTGGAAAATAAAATGTAAATACAATTAGTTGCTTTGTGAAAAGTAATAGTTACAAAGGAATTACTTGGAGAAATTCGTGGGGAGCGACATTTTGCTAGGAATAACTGTTGCCACTGTTACTCATGCATCTTTTTGAAATGAGCTATAGAATAGCTACACTGATTGCACTGAGCATCAGTAAATACTCTGTTCTTGAATTGTTTATATCTAAAGCATTAATATTAGTAAGGCACTTTATACTGCTAAAAGCAGATTTCCATCTTTGTGATTTGTTGCAAAAATGGCATCCATACTAGATTATTTTGTCCAGTTTTCTTTTGCTGGTGCCTTATGTACCAGGATATTAATGTAAAGAAACCATGACTGTTGAAACTACTGTTCATGCGTGGTTACTGTAGGTGATCTATATATGAGTTCAAGTGTATTTAGTGCTATTGCATTCTGGATTTATTTGTTTGCTTTGTTGAGCAGAGATGTTTCTTAAACTTTTATGGCAGTGCGGAGCTCTGTTAAAGCTACTGAATGTTTTGCAGTTAGAAACATTGCATAATTTTGGAATAAAAACATAATACTTCTCCTGCATAAGTTGTTTTTTTTTATTATTGTGTAATTAACAATTTTAACATTATCATTCAAGCTGAAAATAGATGAGAGCTGAGAACGAAGTAAGTATTGTTGAAGCTTGTTGTTGATGGGAATTTAATTTAAAAGGAAATAACATTTAAAAAATATTTTTATGAACTATTGATTACAAATGAAATACATTTGAATCGTGCTGGTTTTCTGTTTTTTTGTTTTGGGGTTTTTTTTAGTGAAAATGTCTTAATTAAATCTGAGTTCATTTTAACATCATCATATATAGTTGCGCTAGCTGTTGAAAGGTGAGAGGACTATGTTGTCATATGTATAAAAATTTTTTCTCTGATAATAGCTGCTTATAAATCAAAGGTCACTGAGTTTGAAAGCTTGTGAATGTGTTTAATTCTTGTAATCAGATGAATGCTATCAAAGGCCAAAGTAATTTAACACAACGATTCTGGATTACATAGAACATGTGTTCTTGTTAATAAATTACGTTATGGTTTTTAAGGGCTTGTATGCAGTTAGTACTCTTTTGTATATTTGATACGTACAATTTTTCTTAATTTTTATTAGTGAGTTGTTACAGTGGTTAACAAGACATACACAGATTTAAGTTGCAATAGTTTTCCTACTGTCATATGATATAACTTCACAAGACTTTTGGACATATGTAGATGCTTTCCTACTTTGTTTTAGTTATGACACAGAATTGATCAAGCAAGCATGAAAGCTTGGGCAATTTTTCATTGCTTTTTCTAGATGTTGCTGGAGTTCTGTGGTATTTATGTAAGGCACAATTTTGTTACTTGGGAATGCATGTTGAAATTACCATGTGCACTATTTTGCTGTAGGCTGGTTGGCACTGCCACAAAGGTAATGCACTGCCAGTAGGCCATTTCCTTGTCAACTGCATTTACGGCTTAATAGAAATATTACATGACTTCTTTAAACAAGTGTTTTGGCAGAGAGGAAATAGCAGATTCCATGCAAACAAGCATAGCTTCCTCTGCTTAACCACACTCTAGCTACTCCAAAGAATATTGTACTAGTTTCAGCTGGGAAAGAATGAGAAGTGGGGGGTGCAAAATGGAATTTCACAGGGGGGTAAGAAAAAACAGACATGTTTTTCTGTGTAAGTATTCATGTTTAGTATAATTGGCTGTGTAAGTGTCATCAATGCTATTTCACTTGTTTACTGCTGCAAACATAAGCTCAGCAGAACCTGCAGTTGTCATACTTGGTTTGAGGCCCAAAGGTCAAGGCTACTTGCCAGCCCAGTAAGTTTAATGCTTTGTTCACGTAAGAATTATGGAATGCCTCATATATTTGATGTCAGAGGCCTTTTGTGCTTTTGTTAATGATGAAAAGTGAAACTGTAGCATTTTCTGAGTTTTCATCAAAGAAGGGTGTTTTCAAATAGTTGTAAAGGAGGAAAAAATGCCAAAATCCTCAAGGTTGCCCTAAAATGCAATGATACACTCACTAGAAATAGCAAGGAATTTGCTGGTAAGTCAAAATTTACTCAAACCTGTGTAACTTAACCCATCCAGCAGGCATTGGATGGAGTAGTTTGTGCAGTAGCCAGGCTTAATGTGGCTAGCAGTGTTTGCATCTGCCTTTGATTGCTCTGCTGGGATGAGCAGTTATGGATTTATAGTGGATCTAATTAAGGGGGGCTTCAGTGTGGTTCTAGAGCAAGACTCCATCTCCTGCTCTGAGGCTGCAGTGATATGTCTTAACAGCTGCATTCCTGTGTCCCCCACTGACTGCAACATGTATGCTGGCCTGTAGTGATAAAGTATTTATGTCCTACCACTGTCTGGATTTAATTCAAACCATTAACCACTCTATTCAGTCTTTCCTCTTCATGCAGTGTCTGTCTGTTTGTTTCTAAGTCTCACTCTTCCCCTTTCATCTCTAATGGAAGTGTAGAGATCGACACTGTTTTGCTGTGGTAGTTGTGATTTTGCTTGTTGGTAAAAATTTGTAACCTTTTTTTGAAATTATATTCTGTGTTTGCTAATCAAGCCATGATCTCAAGGTTGTCATGTGAGGGTTCTTTCTGGTGGAAGAACATTGTAAGCTGCAGAGTTTTTACGTGATCATAACTCATCTACTGCTGATACTTGTCTTTTATTAGCAAAGAGATTAACAACATTTTGCCATAAAGCTAATGTTAAACCTTAAGAATGTCTGTTTTTTAGGTCCTTTCTCTAGGACCACCCTTACCAAAGATTTTTCCTTGTATTCATGCAATGACATGATCACTCATTGCTGCAAGGCTGTGATTTTTATGATCAATTTAAGCCAACTCAAGTGTGGGCTGCTGATTATGGAGACAGCCTGTCCTTAGTCAGGAGTTTCTGACCTTTCTGTTAAGCAAACACTAGCATTTTTGTGGCGTCACATGGAGTTGGATAAAGGAGCTGATGTTCTGAAAAATTAATCTGATAGAAACCTGCTAGACCTTTGTGTTGTAGGAGCATGTACACAGGGTAGATGGGCTGGGTAGAGTTACTGCCTTTGTCACAGCCATGCCCTGAGCCTTGCAGACCAACTGTAAAACTGCAATCTGCATTTTATAAAATTTGTTCATTTTTGCAAGATCAACACACTGACAGGATGGTGTGCTTCAAATGAATGCTGGTAGCTCTGTTCCTCCCTTCCCCCCAAGAAAAAAAGAGCCAAAACCCCTCTAAACTCTTTCCTTTCATGCTTATCAGGCAGCTGCAATAATTCACATTGCTGTGGTATGGAAGAAGCTGGTGGTAGATGTGTTTTTCAACACTTCACAGTATTGGTCTTTGTTTCTTTATGGTGAGGTTTGTTGGAAATGGACATGTGGGCATCACATGTTCTGCAGTGAATTGGAGGAAGCCAATTTGAACTGCTTCCATTTGCCTTAAGTCCAATCATGATATTTATTTTTCCATGGCACTTACCCAGATTATCCATGCCTCCTGCTTAGCCTGTGTCATTTCCACCCTGGACTAATCTGTTTGTAATAACCTTTTATTCCCGATGTATCTTATAACAATCTACCATTTCCCAGTTTTTTCTATTCTCAGCATATTGCATTAAAACTGGAGATTTAAGTGAGAATTATTGCTGTGTAAAGCTGTAAGAACCAAGGAAGGTGTTCTGTTGAGCATCGCTGTCTGGTTGAGACCAGTTTTTTAATCATTGAGAAAATTATTTCCTCTATGCTTTTTGTGCCAGAAGTTAAGGAGAAAAAGAAAAACAGCTTCTAGAAACGTCAGATGTCTTTCTGTGTAGTCACTTTTGCATTTCTTCTCTCCAGCAGATGGAATTGTCTCACCAGTTTCTGTTATTTTCCCTGAGAGTTCATCTATCTTATCTGAGCATTACTGCTCTTAATTTAGAGTAGGTTTATAGAAGTATATTATCTGGTTTTCTTATTTTAGTGCTTTTGCTTATCTTTAGAAAAGGGTTTGAGTTAACTTCTGAAAGTCCTTTTGCTTTTAAGAACTTTCTATGAGACAATCTTTGTTAATTTGTAACTTGAGATCTTGCCTGCTGCCTCTAGATACAGTGAGCTAATATTTAAAGAGATTTAAAATATGGATTTTTGATTGTACATTGCTGTTTATTATTTTACTACCTTTTTAAAATCTTGTGAAAGAATGATAGTGAGCTGTGGAAGGGCTCACTGAGTGGGACTCCTCAGGGAGGTTATAATTCTTAAATACTTCTGTTGTGCATTCTCTATTATGATGGTTCCTTACAATTAAGTATATGATGTGCTTTTAAGTGTCTTTGTACATTAAAATTATTTTAAAATAGTTAAACCTTAGGTTTTGAAAAAATCATGTGTGACCATAACACATCCGGTTCTTTGAATGGTAAGAACGCTTGTAGTTAGAAGAACAAAATAGTTTCTTACCCTTCCTCTGGATCTTTCATTGTGTCATGTCTTGTCTTAAAAAAATCTGATTTCTCAGGAGAGGATTTTGGTGTATGTTGTCTTACACAATGCCATAGTTATTCTGAATCTGTAAATAATGTATAATATTATATATAATATAATTTATAATTATGTAATTTATAATGTATGTTTACAGTGGGGACCTCAGACGACTGCCTTAACAGTATCACATCAGCGTCTTAGATTGGAGAAGCATGTCTTGCTGCAGGCTTCCCAAGGAGCTGTTGGAAGAACTTTGGACCTCTAGAATTTAAATGCAGTTTTTGTTTGCTTTACACAGACCTAAATGCAGGTGATGGCTGCAGAAGGGTGGTAATCCTACCAGTTGCCATGTGTTTTCATCACCCCTTTCTGCTGGAGTGAGCATTTAAGTGGCCTCGTGATGAGCTGGGTCAGAAAATTGATCCCTCTGAAAACTAACCAAGTAACAAGAAGTAGCTTTCACTGATACTGTTAATATGGTAATTAAACTAGGTGGGGACAAAAATATGTGGCTGGAACCAGTAGGAGAACTGGGTCATCCCTTTTTGGGATCAGCCAAGTTGGTGCTGAGGTTGCCTTAAAAGTAATTGCAAAACCGGAGTTGCTGCTGCTCCTGTCCTACCTGTCCTTTTGGACTTTTCTAGTTGGGCATATCAATAAAATGAGACGGGGTTCTAGAACTTCAGTGGGTATTTGGGCTCCTGTGAAGCCTCCCTCCTTCTCCAGCTCATTTGTTCTCCCACCTTTAAATGCTGTTGCCATGATATAGCCAATTTTCCATATGGAAATAGGCTATGTAGCATTTTTCCTGTGAGACAGTAGTAGTATATGGTTCAAACTATACTACTATATATAGTACTATATGGTTCAAACCATATACTTATTGCGCTTATGCTAATAGCAGTGTGATCTGGATATTATATCTTCAGTAGTTTTTTTGTTCACTACCTTTGTTTTAGGGTTGAACTCTGTGGAAGTGCGACTTTATTTAAGGGTTCTTAAATGAGAATTTAAAGCTTTCTTTTTAAGTATGCTACTACTTCAGATCAGTAAGCACCTGTTCACCTGTTCTTATCGGAATGTGAATAATCATTGTCTGGTAATTTTTTTGTATGAATAAAAAGCCTCCAAACAGATAAGGTGCTTCTCTGAGCAGTATATTTTGAAATAAAAAATGCCAAATGCTGTTTTCATTCAAGATTTATTTAACTTGTCAAATTAAACATAGAGTTTTAATTTATTACTATTTTTTTTATTAACCTTGAAGAATGATCATCACTTATAGTGTGTAGACAGATCACTTTAACTGAATGGTTCCTGGTGAGATGCAGACCAGTTCCAAACACCGGGTTCATGACTTGACTCCTTCTAGCAGGGCTTTTGGAAATGAGAGATGATGAATGTTGGGCCAGTTAAAATAAGTAGTTGTGTGCATTTGAACTTGTAGATCTCTGCCTATTACATTTTTTTGTGAGCAAATACTTTATGTGCATACCTAAATGAGGTATTTGCATAGACTTTGCTAGAAACGTGATATCTAGGTATTAGATCTACTGATCATGAGGAGAATTGCTCTTTTTTTATGAGTTAAGGTGACAGTGCATGTAATTGTAGTGGTAGTTTGGCCTGGTTGCTTATTTTGTCAGCATTCTTTAATAGGCCTGTGAAAGCAAGTTTTCTATAGGCTGTTATATGTAACAACTTGAGGAAATACACTTAAAAATTTTTGGGAACACAGTTAAGCAGCTCTTTACTATTGCAGCAGTGTAGTTTTTAGTAGGTGGAAAGAGCTGGTTTTTAGGTACATGGTAAGTGTGTCAGTTTCACATTAGTTTTCACTGTTATTTTTGCCACTGAATTGAAGCTACACCCAGTGCAAACTACAGTCCTGCAGAAAAAGGATTGTTTGTCAGTGTCATGCTTGTGTCTTATGGGCTAAACGGCTTATAGAGCTGCAGAGATCCTGCCATGTGTGCTCTCTCTCTTTTATTGTGAGATATATATGGATCTCCAAACTTATAGATTATGACTTCAGTTAAAAATATGTTTGGTGTTCACTTATGTATGTAGGGTGATGTAGGGAGGGTTTGGGTGTTTTTGTCCATTGGCTCCTATTCTCTGTGAAAATGCTAGGCATAGACACAGGCACAGTACCCTTTGAACATAGCT
Source organism: Loriculus beryllinus (assembly GCA_039877255.1). NCBI lineage: Eukaryota > Metazoa > Chordata > Aves > Psittaciformes > Psittacidae > Loriculus > Loriculus beryllinus. The sequence continues at coordinate 10,884 of JBCJKH010027273.1, read as the reverse complement.
TCATGGAGGAAGTGAATTTCGAGAGGATTTCATTTGCTTATTGGCTTAGAAGCAGTCCTTCTAGGGATTCATTGTAAAGGAAATGGCAGGGAATATTCTGAGGAGTGAGGAGGTCAACCCGGGCAGCTACCCCTGGGGTATAGTTTAGTTTCTTGTGATGCAGAAATATTATTTAGTCCCATTTTTCAGTATACCTAGCATAGAATTTTAATAAAAGTTCTTACATGCCAAACCATGGCTTATCCAAAAAAAATAAACAAAGTGAAAGAAATAGTATGCGAGTTGTCCTCGGACACTAAAGACAAGTTTAGAGGCATCCGGGTGCAAAACATATGCAATAAAGCCTGTGATACTTTACTAATTTACTTAAATGGCAATTGGTATTTCATTTCTTGACTTGACCAGATTCAGTTACAGGTATCAAGCCTCACAGAAAGTGATGTGCTAGTGTGGCAGCATCCAATTTCCAAGACAGCTTGCTGTGCAGAGGTTTGTATGTTTAATGTTAGCCCATTTCATGTGGGAAGGAGAGGTTTTTTTAATACTTTTGTAAAAGAAAGATAGGAGGCAATAAAAACCCAAATCCAAGAGATAAAACCTCAGCAAAACCATTTTGTCCTCTGGCAAAACTTACAGATGATAAAAAAATTCTCCCTAGCATTCCAAGGAGGTTTTTGAAGAGATTTTGCCACTTTGCTTTATCAAGAGCCTGTACTCCCTCTTCCCACAGAAAAGATCCCCTTGGTTTAGGGGACTCTTGAAAGTATGAACCGCATAAAAGACTGGATACATACAGTAGGTCAGTTCCCCCCTGGAGATTTTCAAAGGGGTGCAGAACTGGCCTGATAATCTAATTTGTTATAGTCAAGGTACTACCTTGTCAGTATCTGGCTCTTCATAGGGAGGAAAAATGGCAGAGTAGGCTGTAAGGAGCAGAAGCAAGTAAAAGATGGGGGTAATGGCATATAGGTTTAGTTTCAGTTCAGCTTTAGAAGTGCTAAAGGTGCTATGGGAAGCTGTGTGAAGTCTGGAAGAAGAGTTCACTAATGAGAGAAAATCAATGCTTTATTCAGGTTCACATTCATTTGTATTTGTCTTATCAGCACAGAATGATATGACATTAGTATTGATACATATACTATGAAAGCTTTAGATTACTTGGGGTATGATGATTAAATCAGAGGATGAGAAGGCCCTGATTCCTGTCCACGTGAAAGTTTTTGAAAAGTCTGCAATCTGATGTATGTAATTATTGTCTTCTGTAGGCATTGCTTTTCTTATGTAGTTCTCTTTTTTCCTTACATCTAAATTGTTTTTTGCTTTTATGTAGAGATGGCTTGAAAGTTCACACAGTAAAACTGTTGCAATATGAAAAAGTACAGTTAAACATATTTGTGGTCATAGAATCTAGCATTAATGTTTTACTGTAGCTAGTGAATGCATCCTTGCTCTTTCATATCATTTGATTTTTTTGGTAGAAGACATAGTGTTTATTACTGTAAAAAATATAAATTCTTAATTTTTTTAATGATATCAGGTTTGTTGGTTGCATAATGCGCACAAAAAGGAAATGTTAATCTGTCATGTGTAATAAAGTAGCAGAAGCAGAGAATATTTGAAATTTGGACTGAAACCGGAGTTTAATTTGAATTAAATGGAAAACATTTATTTTGTGCTTCTAAATGAGGATTTAATTAAATTAAATTAGTTCATCTTTTTAGACTTACCCCTGAATAGGAAGTTTGTAACATACTTCAGTTGATGGTTGGTTTTCTCCGACTTTGATTAATCACTTTCAAAGTAAGCAGAGGATCAGTACTGTAATTTCATAATTACACACAAGTGAGTTAACTTGAAACTTTAACTGAAATAACTGTAAAAGAATTTTGATCTTGGTTAGTTTCATGTAATGCTGTGTATCTGTTGTGTATGACTCAAATTCTTGGAAGTGCTAATCTGAAAAAAGGACCCTACCGTGATGTTACCCATTTCTTTGAATGATGCTTTAATAGGGAAATGTTTGACCTGGGAATATTAGTTTTCAAAGATGTTAGAAAAGTAAATGAAGGCTGACTGAAGCCGTGAAATTGATGGGTGGATTCTTGATGACTTGCCTGAATGTTGCATCAAGTACTGCATCTGTAACCGTTGCTCAAGGTTATTTGATAGAACTGATAGTGTGGGTAAAGCCAGGAATGTATTCAACAAATGTAGCACAGCATAGGTTAATGCTGTTTTCTGCTGCTGAGCTAGCTCCTTTCTCCTTGGACAAATGTTAAAAACAAACAATCAAAAAGACCTCCACCAAAAAGCTCATTCAGAAGTTTTAAATCACTATAGATCTGCTCATTTGTGATGTTAGTAAAACTACACAAAGATCAAAGTGCAAAGCAAAACTATTTTGCAACTTGAAGATCTCAAGAAAATTTTATTTGAAATAGGCAATTGGTAGTAAATCATCAAGATGCATTAAAACTAGAATTACAATTTTAGTGTTACTAAACTTTTTTATTAACTTTACATTCTTACTTGAAAAAGCCTTTCCATCATTCATGCACATCATTGTATACTGAATTTATTAAACTTCTTTTTAACTTACAATATGGACTTGGGAAATTATTCAGCAAGGTGTTTATGGATAGATTTATGAGAACTCCTTTTACTAAAAATTCCACAATAACCTGCAGGATATTGTAAAATATACAGCAGGTTTCAAAACCTTTAAGTTAAGAGCTATATATATATTTACTACAGATACTTCATTTCTAGCATCTTTCAAATTCCAGCATTAACACAAAATACACAAGGTTAATTTTTATCCAGAGGTCTGGCAACTGGCTTTATTGAAAAGGAGGGAATTTGTGTATTGCTTTTAATTGAGGTAGGTCTGTTTGTATTTTTGTATGTGACTAGTGTCTTATTAAGCCTAAAAAGAGCTCAGTAAATATTTTCAAGAGGTTCTTGGAAGCTTAAATGAATGCTTATTTATTGAAGTGAATTATATGTTCATTTTCTCTTACACTGACAGAAAACATGTTAAGTTTTAGCTAGTTGATTTGGAAGTACTACTCTATAGAGTTAATTACTATTATCACCAAATTCTTAACGTGTTATTACACTTAAAAGCAAAAGTGTATTTACTTGGGTTTTAGTTAAAGGTATATTTATTTGATTTTTAATCGTATGGGAGAAAACTGTAATCAGATTAGGAGGAAAATATTAAACTTTTACTGCTACTTACTGACTACTTTTAAACACTTAGCGTGTACTGGTTATTTACTTTTTTAAAAATCTAAAAATTTGTGTAGGTTAAAAGGAAGGTAAAATGTGGACTGGAGAAAGCTTACTAAGACTGTATGTGCCCTGTTTCTGTCTTCATATTACATTGCCTTAAAGTGTACTCTAGGTCATTTTAAAGAGGATGATGCATATTTAATGGAAGAAATTTATTTATTTAAAGGAAGGCTTGCCAATCAGTCTAAATTTGTTTCAGTTAAAACTTGATGGTCTAAAGACAACTTATAATCCTTTTCTTGTTATAAAGTATTGTCAAATTTGTAGTAGTATCAGTTAAAAAGTTTATGGAAACTTTGCTTTATGGTGGTTTAAACTAGAACTAAATCTTTAATTTGTATTTGATGGCACCTGTTTTCATTTTGTTTCCCTGGCAACACCAGTGGTATCAGAAATTGCCCATAGACCACCCTGCTTTGAGGGAAGAATGAAACCAGCCTTGCTTTTTCATGTCAGCATTTTGATTTACTAACTAAATACTTAAACAAAGCTCTAACACACAATCAGTAGTTTGTGAACTAATATGAATTATTTGGGTATGCAATTTGCGATTTTTATTTTATTAGTTTTCTGTATTTAGTGCCAGTTTGTGTCCTTATTTAAAAAATGCATTCAGAGACTTTATAGGAAGTACTTTTGATATCCCATGGATTAAAAAGCTGGTTTTGAAAGCTGTCTTTTGTACCTGAAGAGAAGTAGAGGAGAAGTTCATAGTTTTTCAGACACTGTGGTCTGCTTTTAAATCTGTATTGGATCCAAACTTTTATTCCAGATGTAAGATCTCAGTATTAGCATTTCCATGGGAAAGAAGGCAAGCCAACACAAGTGTTACCTCCAGATTTCTGTTTTCTTCTGTGTCACTTTACCATATCTGAGAATTCGCATTATGATGATTATATGTGCAGTGTTACAAGCGCTTCAAATATTTAGGCATTATCAGTTTCTAGTTTGTGTTTTGTAAAAGCAAGCAGGGACATAGTTTCCAAAAGCTTATTGTTACCTGCCTATCTGAAAACCTGTGCTTTATCAACAAAAGCTTTCTGAATTCTGAGTTCCCGAACTCCATGCAATATGATTGCACAATTGATAAATTGACAATTTGAAAAAGAAAAGAAAATAAGTTGGGGTTATGGTGAAGCAAGTCGGAATTAACAAGAAAACAGAAACACTGGAGAGATTGGGAAGTTTCAGGTGTGTTAAGTTTTCCATTCTCCCCCAGAAATTTAAAAGAGTTTGAGAAGATAATGAGGTGATCTGTTCTCAGAAAAGACTATTTTAGTAGGGAGGACCTGTGATGGAATTCAAGGGAACCTGCAGTGGCCCCTGTGGTATTTCCCAGCATCCTGGTGCTGTGACTATAGGCTTGGCAACAGAGATGGCAGCTTGGTATTTTCTCTGCTGCTGCTCTTTTTTTTTTCATGCTAGGAATGTTTACATAGGTAAATGTAAACCAGGTAGCATTAGCAAGCACAAGATTTATGGGCAAACTGACATGGATGTTGAAATAGTCTTCTCTTTCAACTGGGATGTTCTCTAAGAAGTGTAAGAAGCTTGAACTGTGACCTTGGGACAGAGGCCATGTCTGCGCTTGGCAGATACAAGCACAAGTGAGCTTTGCCCATGTGGTCCTCCTTTTACTTTTCTCGAGAGCAACTGTGTGTGCTTTAAATACTGCATTTTTTGTGTGTGTGTCAGATGAGGGAGGAATGTTACTTCATCTTGTTTGCTTTGTGTTTCTCTGAATAACGCAACTAATTCATGCAGAGTGTATTTTTTATATATATATTCTGAAGCACTAAGCATTCAATTTTTGAGGGTGAAAATGAGCATGTGTAAGTTCCTAACTTTTAAAGCAAACTAAAAAAGGAGCTTTAATGAATTCAGTGTTGTGAAACAGATTAATTGAATTGTACAGAGAAATTGCTACAGAGTTTCTTAAAAACGAGTTCTTCTTGCATTCATGTGAATTGTCATACATAAGTGATGACTCCAGAGCAGCTGGTTATGGTGCTACTTTCTTGGAGTGTAAGTATGAGGAGCACGAGGTACGTAGAAAGTTCTTGCTAGACTGGAAGTACAACAGTAAGCTGACAGTGCTAAAGAAGAGTTTTACTGCGTTAGCCCTGGATGAACAGTAGGACAGGCTAAAAGCCAAAGGGCATGTGTGTCTGGATGGTGCTGAAAAGCTGATAGATAGCAGTTCTCTTAGAGTGCAGTACGTGTCTTGGCTCCAGATCACAAGTAGTATACTGTGCTAACGTGTGTCTATCCAAAGCAGCATACCTGGTGTCTGCGCTTGTTTGCATGTTTGCCTCTCTCCGTGTAAAAAATGCGTGCTGTTTCAGGCTGTAGTTCATAACCTGTAATACTGGATTCATTCATAGTGCCTGGACTAGTGTGGGCACAGAAGTACGTATCTCTAAGTGACTGAAGAATATGCTGCAGTGTTTCTGCTGCTGGCTTGTCTTTATGCCAGTTAAGGATAGATTAAGATTTTTGGTTCAACATCAAGTTAGCTAATACAAAGTTTAACCTATGAAATTCATGTTTTTAAAATGAATTTACCAGAGGAGACAGTGTATTGTGTTGCAGTGTTTCTGATCAGTCTTTCTGACCTGGCATTATCATCACTAAAGCTGCTTTAGTGTTATGTGACAGGAGCTCTGATTAAAAAATCAACTAGATTAACATGTTCTTAATATGGCTTCACAGCACAAGTGTGACTAACACCTAACATGGACAACGTTTGTCAGTATGTTTCATCTACCACAGGTCTCAATAGCAATGATTATGTGATGGAACAGCAGTCTGGGACAACTGACCAGCTGTCCTGGACAGACTTCCTCAGTGAGCACAGAAGATGGATGTCGTTATGATTTGGGTCCATCCATTCTAGCCATACCAGAAAGGCACAGTAACACCCTCAAGTGCAGCCTTTCTCAGCCATGGTTCTTCTGGAAACGTTCACAAAATGGTTTTAACTTAAGGCAAAGATTCTCAGAGTTTGAACTGTACAAAGTGAAATTTAAAATAATTAAGGAAAAAAAAAAAGCTTTCAGAAAAACAGGGAAAAAATATCACAGACTTTAAACACCTTTGCCAGCTTTTTCTCCCACCTTAACAAAAGCATAAGATTTCATCAGCTTGTTGCCATGGAAGGGAACACCCCTAAGGTGTGTCAGGATTTTTGCACCTAGTGTTTTGTGATCTCTTGTGCTTGTCTTACCTGACAAACTTGTCTGGTATTGTCACTGAGCTGATTCAAATCTCTGATTTGATAGAAACCTGCCTTTTTTGGGAGGGTGATTTGCTACTGAAAAATTAAGTTCTGTTGGTTTTAATGCTGTCAGAGAAACACTGGAGAAGTTGGAAGCATGGGGTAAGAAGATTAATCTCCCTTTTCTGTGGTCAGAAGCTGTTGCATCAGCATAATTGTATCATGTCAGCTGTGCTGACACAGCTGGTTTTTGAACAGCATTGTAAATTTTTTCCTTGATGTGATATTGATTGGGACAGGGGAAGACTTTCTGAAGGAAAAAATCCACTTTAGTGTACATGAATGCTAAGGTCCGCAGATGGAGCATTTGTTAAGAAACTGCTTTTGTTGAGAAACTGCTTACTTCCAAATGAATGGGAAAATTAACACTATTATGTTTATAGTATTCAAAGAGTTGGGTGGAAAACCCTAAAAGCTTTGGGAAGAAGTGCTCTGATTTGTCTTGCAAGGAACGTCACTCATTTTGATTGAATGCCTGTGATATTCCTCACCTCATCAAAGAAAATAAGAGAAGTTAAATTACATTCTTGTAATCTAAGAGTTACCCTTTACTTCTGAATCATGCAGAACATTTAAATTACTTAACACATTTTTCACTGTTCACAGAAGGTGTTCTCATTACACCTGCTTTTGCATGTTTGCTCATTGACTTTGATTTCTGTAAGAGGGGGTCAAAGCAGGCCGTTTCCCTTTCACATTACATTTGTCTTACACTGTACATGTTTGTTCTTAAAACCTGATGTGAAGGGGATACTTCTAACCACATCCAAACTATCTGTTTCTGATTCATTTGCCTTTTCAAAGTGTTTTGTTGAGCGATTAAGCGATCTCTGTGATGATTGATTTTTAATTCTGTTATTAACAGGTGATTTAAAGAAGACTGTTTGGCCTGTATTTAGGCATGCTTTGCTTTCAGCAAATGGTATCATACAAATCATTGTCTTTATATTTAAAAAAAAAAGAAAATCAGTATTTGGTGCCCTTGGGGCTTATTAATGGTAACATTAGGCTGCATACAGATACACAGGAAAGAAAGTTATAATGAAAACCATCTGCTCCTTCGTTTTTATTTCCTTTATCAACTCTTCCTTTGTAAATATTTTAATATAGCTGCAGAGCAAGGGTAAAATTATGTTTCTGAATAATAGCATTTGAACTGTGGATGTTAACTTTGAAGCCCAAAATAAAGAAAATGCCTAATTAGGATGCTTTATTTCTGACTTTCTTACAGGTATAGATCTTGATTTAGCACATTTTGGTTCCCTGGGGTAACTTGAGCTCATTGTCTGACTTATTGTAGAGGTTGTTCTTGACCCCTTAGTAGTTTATCTTCTTATGGTTAAGTCAGTGGGTATAATGTTCATTTTCATAAGCCAGTAAGGACCGTATGTGCCTCCAGATACTGTTTCATGCACTGTGTTCTTTTCCCACTGCTGCTTAACAGTCAAGTTAGGATGTTACCTTGATTACTTAGAAAATAAAACCATGGTTGGCTCAGCTTTCTTTCAGACCTCAGGGGAACTTACTTTCCATAAAATTAACCTTTACTGTTAATGGAAGAACAGGGCCTACAGTCAATGTCATAATTACATTTGTAACAGTTAACTCATAACAGTCATCAGAAGACACGTGGTAGACTGGCAACCCTGACTATTATACAGTACCCTTTTTTTTTTTCCTCTTTTTTTTTCTTCTTTCTTTTATGACATTACTTTGATCAAAAGGCTCTTTCAGTGCTTGTTACTAAATTAAGCACTTTTACACTCCAGAATCTCAGTGATTGACAAGTCCCCATCTTTTTCTGTTTGACGATTATATTTTTATAAATAACATCGCAGAGTGACTTTAAGGGCAGTAGACTGGATTAGTAGGGGCCAGTCTGAAGCTAAAGACAACCACTGAAAATATCTTCATTTCTGTTTAAATTGGTAGACTCACAATGTGAAGTGACTTCTGCATTATTCCCTTCACTAGCTTCTTTTTTGCTTTCATGTTATGAACTGAAACCTCTTATTTCATGATCGCTGTGCCCCAAAAAGCCTTTAATAAAGAAATTAAATTTTATTTGATTATTTATTTGTGTTTCAGAACTTATTTGTAAACATTCAGGGGATTTTAATATGAAGTTTGTAAGAATTCTACGAGGCTTTTGACACTGAAATAGTAGCTTTTGCTTGCTGTTGAGACTTCAGAATTTATTAACAAATAAAGATTATCATCTGCAAAAGAAATTTGTTCTACAGAGTAAAAGGTTATGTTTCTAATGCCTTTGCATTTCAGCTGGTGATGGTTTGAATTTATGACACCCCGTCCTGTGCCTTAGGGCTTGCAATTCTGTAACTTTTTTCAGATGCATCAACTAAGCGTTGCCTAATTTGTTATGAAATTGAAAGAAAAGTTGTTCAATAATTCTGACCAAGTTCTGCTGCTAACATCTGTTTCCAGTAAAATACTGGTAATATGATAAGAATTTGAAAGAATTGTGTGATTACTGGTTTCTAACAACTACTCCAATGATGGTCAACCAAAGATGGCTTTGGCTTCTTTGAGAAAGTGATTTGTATGTATGGAGTGTTAAGTTAAAATAGCAGAGCAATTCAATGCTGGGTAGCACATGAAGGTAACAAAGGTAAGGCATGTTGGATTTAAGGCATGTTCTTCACAAAGTCTGCCAAATTTATAAGTTCTACATTATCACTTCTTCAATTTATCACTAAGCGTATTTATAATTAAGACAATTGGTTGAGCATTTACTGCTGAAATAAAGGCGACTACTTGTTACAGACAATTAAAGTATGTATGTTTAGCTTTTTTTAATCAGTATTTTTAATGCATAAATCATGGATTTTAAATGAAAGATGTTGCCTTCTTTGGCAGGCATGGAATGCATTCTGGAAGTGGAGGGTGTTAGATGGCCCTGTTTTGAGCCAGAGTAATGGTTGGTTGGGCCCCCGCCGTAGGTTAAGGCCAGGCTTTGATGCTTACTCTGTGGTGTTAAAGTCAGGTGAGATCTGCTCAGAACTCTTGTCTTTTTCCTGATTTCCACATGAATTTTCCTCTCTCCCACCTCCTCTCTTATCCCTGGTGCTTATGCTAGGCAAGAGGGAGCTCTCCAGCAGGCAGGAGAGAAAAAGTGAGTAAAGTGAGACGGGTGAAGCTGGCAAAGTCTCCTTCTTGAGAGACTACAGTTCTGTTTTACACAGCTTCTTTTTCTTTGCATCTGTGAAAATTGTGGGGACTTGTTTGAATTACATTTTTGGTCTTCATATATGTGAAGTGTGCATATTAGAGGATGAGTATGTACTGCACCTTACTCTGATTTGGTATTTTCTATGACTGACTTAGCTGCAGTGTGGTAGGAACTTTAGTGAAGATGAGAACCCAGCCATGGTGATCCCTTCACTGAGGGAACCTCTGCTTGCAGATTTTTCAGTAGGACGTGCTTCACTTGTATTTTGTTATTCTGCATGCCAACTTCCTAAGGAAAAGCAATGGGTCTGAGGTCAGTGTATGCCTGTAGGTAGCTAATGGGATGTAACTGGTACATTGTAAGAACTCACTCTTCCTTAACTGCTGTACGTTGTACTCATGTACTGTAGGGTTATGCTTCATCTCTGATATGGACAGCCTTGATAGGGAAATACATGTTCAGAGGTGGAACAATGAATTTAAAAAACTTGCTGCAGAAGAGAAATGATCAGGAGCCTCAGGATTTTCAGACAAAAGTGAGCATTATGTTCTTGATAATTCCTTTCCCATAGTTACAGCCTACGTCTAAACATGTGGAAACCTGCCTCTGCTGATTGAAGGTGAAGAAAACAATTTTTATTTTTACTGGTATTACATATATATATATGTATACATATATAAAAATGGAGTTGATTATTTGAGGGAGATGTGTATATATAAAATATATGTACATATCTCTATAATTAAAGAACTCATGTACTTACATATGTAGAGCTATTTTCTTTATATACAGGGATTATATGTATGTATCTCTCTCAAAGAACCTCAATATATACAGACACACACAGAGGAGTTCTTTGATTATGTATGTTTGCAAATAGTGCTCTAGTGCAGTTGGATGTTTTCCGGCAGGCAAAAGTATGGATTTGTTAAATTGTTTTTTTAATCTCCTTGTTTACCAACAGTCAGAAGGCATTTGTTGAGTGCTCCATCCCTGGCAGTGTTCAAGGCCAGATTGGACGAAGCCTTGGGAGGCATGGTTTACTGTGGGGTGTCCCTGCTTATGGCAGGGGGTTGGAACTAGATGATCTTAAGGTCCTTTCCAACCCTAACGATTCTATGAT
>JBCJKH010027271.1:0-16244 GCA_039877255.1 Loriculus beryllinus | reverse complement strand
ATCCCTGGCAGTGTTCAAGGCCAGGTTGGACGAAGCCTTGGGTGGCATGGTTTAGTGTGGGGTGTCCCTGCTTATGGATGGGGGGTTGGAACTATATGATCTTAAGGTCCTTTCCAACCTTAACGATTCTATGATTTTATGATTCTATGAGATAGCAGGGGCTTAGGCATGCAATATATTTTGATTATTGAAGCAGACATGGTAAGCATTCTACTAGACATGCTCAGCCTAAAGCAAGACTAAGCTTTCTTGTTGACTGTCCCACAACCTGCTTTTCAATTAGTTAGGCTTTGAAGTTATCTACAGATCTGTCTCTGTCATACACTCAAAACTCCCACTGTTCTTGCTTTCATTATGAACCTTTTAGCTTTAAAATTTTCTTCTGATACCTTTTATGATTACTGCAGTTTTAAAGAAAATGCGTTTGAGACTCATGCACAGGGAAATGTGTGTTTCTAACTAGACAAGCTAGAAGAGTTGCTATACGGCTTAAAAATTAGCAGATGTACAAAGAAGGTGTTGCAGATGATGTAAATCCTACAATTAAGAATTCTGTGTCACCCAGATCAATTTTTTGACCTTATACAATCACATGTACACAAAAATCAACAAAAGGTGAGCTAGAACAGAGCATAGTTCAATCCTAAATATCCAGTTTACACATATTACAAGAATCTTATTTTCTGAAAAATATAAAAAAATACTCTTGACTTTTATTGTCTTCATCAGCACACTTGCAACTTGATAGTTTTATCAATTTTCATATTTTTATTTCATAGATATTTATTCATAAGAACTCCTTTAATAACAACATGTGACTATTTCTTTAAATGAGACTGATTTAGAATCACAGAGCCATAGAATCTGAGCCATAGAATGGTTTGGGTTGGAAGGCACTTTAAAGATCATCTAGTTTCAATCCCTCTGCCATGGGCAGGACACTTTCCATTAGACTAGGTTGTTCAAAGCCCTGTCCAACCTTGCCTTGCCATGAATGAGGCAGCCACAGCTTCTCTGGGCAACCTGTTCCTCCTCATAATGGATATTTTTTCTTAATGTCTAACGTTTCTTGTATTGATTTAACATTTTTGTGACCAGTGATACCTTAGTAATCTTTAAGTAGGAGTGAGAAATTGTTCCAGACTCATGGTAGAATCACATCTGGCTGAGACAGTGTCGTGGTTTAAACCCTGTCGCCAAGCCAGCCACGCAGTCCACTCCCCCCCTCCCTCACCCGCCTTTCTTCCCTCACCCCCTGCTCCCAGAAGGATGGAGAGGAGAATCGAAAGAATGCAACTCCCAAGGGTTGAAATAAGAGCAGTGCAGTAACTACGGTATAACACAAGTCACTACTGCTACCACAAATAATAATAATGATAAGAGAAATAACAAGGGTTGAGAATATGATACCACCCACCGACTGAGCCTGACCTAGCAGTTACCCTAGCCTTCTGGGTAACTCTCAGTTACATCCTGGGCATGATGTGCTGTGGTACGGAATACCTCTTTGGCTAGTTTGGGTCAGGTGTCCTGTCTCTGCTTCCTCCCTGGCAGAGCATGAGACTCAGAAAGTCCTTGGTCAGACTAAACATTTGAGCAGTAACTAAAAACATCGGTGTTATCAGTTCTGTTCCCAGGCTGAAAGTCAAAACCACAGCACTGCACCAGCTACTAAGTAGGAGAAAAAAATGACTGCTACTGCTGAACCCAGGGCACTTTGAAACAGAATTCCATTTTACAAAGTATAGTGTCTCTAGATTTGTAAAGCAGACAGGCAGAACAAGCCCTAGAGCTTGGACTCAGATAATCCTACTTCCAAGGAAGCTCTGTGAGGGGAAAGGGAAGGCCTTTGGGCAGCCAGAGAAGAAAAGGGACCAGTTTACACCAGAACGCAGCAGAGAACCAGGGCTTATTAACAGCTGTCTCAGCTGGTTTTCAATAACTCCTAGCTCCTTAATGCCTCTCTATGGTTCTCAAAAGATGAGAAATACACTGAACTGAAAATAGGTTAATGTATTTTAAGTAAACATTCCATATTTCTTTCCTTCTAAGATGGGTTGGATATCATGTAGCCATTCTGAAGGATCTTAAAGAGGGATTATTAACATTACAAAGCATCATTAGGAAGAACCAGAGATCTGTACCTTGATTCTAAAGAGGTAAATATATATATATGTACTTCTATTGAGGAAAGGAGATTTAACATCTGTATTCCTTTTAAATCAAAGCTGAAATTTTCGGGGCAGTGACAGTACAAAGAACCATCAAACAAGGGGATCCTAATCATAGTCCTTCAAGAAAACAGAAGAAAAAACGAATAATTTTTGTAGTCTCAGTTACTAAGAAAACTCATTAACTTATATAATTTAATTGTACACAGCTGAAGTGGTAAATATCATGATAGATTTTTTTGTTATGGGTCATTACTTGTGTGGCTAAGTGATTATAGAAAGAGATATGAAGCCTGTGGTGGTATTTAGCTTTTAAATATTGACTTTGCATCTCTAATACAACGTGGAAAAAGATGATGCAGATTGGATTTTTGGCTTGCAATACAACATGGTTTAAGTATCACTCGCAGATCCTTCCCAGACACAGTTCCGCAACATGAGTATCTAACAAATATGTTTTCCTAGAGGATTTATTACCCATTGAGCACCATTTTTTCTCTTTTTGTTTTGCTCTATAGAATGTAAAAGTCTTCTGCAAGAGGAGCAGTAGGTTATTTTGACAGCAAAGGACAAAATATAATGCTGGATATGAAGAAGGACAAGATAAAAAGGAGTTATTGCTGATATTGTTACCTCCCTTGCTCACCAGAGTCATTTATTTAACTTAAGGCCTTTCAAAATCAAACTACTGTAATACTCAGTCTTTATTCATCTTTTAAGGATATGCATTCTTAAAATAGACATGGCTATATAAAAGGAAGCATAGAAAATCAAGCTAGTAGAAAAACCAACAAATCTACCTATTCTTTCCTTCCATTCCTTACTTAAGAGGAAAACAGACAGCAGTGAGAAAAATCACATGTGCCTTTGGGTGTGAAAGTTGCCTTATCCTCATGTTATCTTCAATAGCAAAATATCCTCAATAGTTGCTTCTGCAATGGCTGCTAGAGGTGACCACTGATTTTAGTGGAGATACTGAGAATACCTACCCTCTGAGACACAACGCTGCTAGGAAGCATTATGAGGGCTTTACTGGTACATTGCAGCAGCAGCTACATGTGATGGAATGCAGTTTGGGTTATACTGTAATAAAGGCTCATGCTAAAATCTAATACTTGGGAAAATACACTTTCATATAGAGAAAATAGAGTCATGGTGCAGAAAAATGTGGTTTCTTAATGTTAAACCAGAATCTTAAAGTGGTAACACTGAAAAATTAATAAACCCTGCTTATATATGATTTGCCTGGGGTTTTTGAGCCGTTGTGGCTTATTCATAGGAGTCTCTAAATGCTGTAAATCAGTAGGAAACAAACTTCTGTGGGAGAAAGAAGTCAGAAATCAGCTAACTTGCAACTCCCATTTGTCTTCCAAAAGACAGTCCTTAACAAAATAATAAATTACCTACTTCCAGTGCTCTAGTGAGTGTTGTAAGACTGTACTAACAGTGAACTATACTGTACAACTCGCATGAACTCCGCAGCACAAGACTTACCGTTTATTAATAAAGAACTATCATTTTCACCCTCCCCTCTCCCCTTTTTGATTTCTTTTGGAAGAAACTGGATCAATGTGGGGACAAAGATAAAACCTTATGTTCCATGAGAAATTATATAACATCAAAATTAGACAGTGACAAGTATCACCCACAGTGATCTGTTTGAGCAGGCACTTCTAACTACTGGACAAATTCAAAACTAATTCAGTATCTTTGTCTGACATAAAAGTGCCTGCTAGATTTGCAGCACTAAAATGAGAGCGTCCTAGAAACAAGTCCTCCTTGACTCTTTTTCTTCATCCTCTTTTCCTAGTGTGATTTGGAGAGAGTGTTATGTACACTCAACAGTTCCAGCAAAGGCTCCCTAACACTTGGTACACTCAGTCCACCAAAAGGCTGTGCCTGTTAACCCAATCTCTTCTTCAATGAGATATCTAAGTACTCTATATCTCTCTCTTCCTTGATCTGGTGAGTTCTGTTCTTAGAATCTGGTATTTTATTCTATTAAATTTTCTTCCATTTCTCTGGCATCTTCTCCTTCACAGAAGTACTTTAGAATTCATCACATTTTGTTTTTTTTGTTGCTGCTGTTGTTAGCTTGTTTTGTTTTTACTACTTACTACTACTTCCCATTCTATCAATGGCACCTATTCCCATACATAAATACACATCTACATCTTCTCTTGTTTCAAAATCTTAGAACAGTTTTAATCTATTATGGGCTTTTCTTAAACCCATGAGTTGCTTATTATATTGTACTCAGCTGAAACAAAAGAACTGAGTTACAGAAAACCTATTCTCTTGCTGCTGTATAAAACATTCCACCATCAAGAGGATACGAAGTGTTTCATGTTCCTTTATCTTGTCAATGCTCTTGGGTTGAGATAGAACATTAAAGGGAGGTGACAAGGTAAAATGATTTGACTAACATCCAAAACAAGGCTCAGGATCATTATGAGCCTGCCTCAGCTTTCTAATAATATATGTAATGAGGGAGAATTGGAAGCTTCCCACACCAAGAGCTCATGCAGAAGTGATCCATTTTTCCCTATACCCTTGCCACAATAGGCATCCATATATTTCTTTTAAGAATATTGTCATGGCCCACTAAATTACCTCTGGGCAGCGCTATCAGTGGTGTTCCACTTTGCCCCTTTATTTCTTTCTGTGACATTACTCTCTGCACAAGGGTTACTAGAAAGACAGATGAAGTAGGAGTAGATGGGTCTCTAAGGGGTGATATATATTAGGTACATAATAAGAAAAAAAAAAAAGCAAGGATGGTGGTGTAACAGGAATTTTTGTTGCTTCCTCCTCATTTTCAGAAAAAATTTTGGGCACTGGGAATTTATTGTGCTATGGCTATCAGGTATATTTTTCCTTAGACTCAACTTCTTTTCAGGGAACTTGACTCCTAATGGTCTTATACTTTTTCCTCCTCTATTCTATTTTCTCTTTCACAATGTCAAATCAAAGTTTTCAGTGAATTAGAGAACTCCTGATAAATTCTTTTTTCATCATATCAAATAATATATTAATTGAAATCAAAATCAAAATCAAATAATTAAGAGCACGTCAAAAATGGCGCAAGAGAACAGTTTATGAATATTTCAGCTTGACTGGTAGCAAAAGCACTGTTCCAGCAGCTAAGATGCTGGAGAAATGTCTGACATTTCTTAATGTAGGTCTAAAATTTTTCATGTGAAGTTGCTTTTGACCTGATGAATTTAATAGCTCCTCAGAGCCATTATGCTCTATCACCTCTATGAGTATTAAGGGACTCCTAAATCCATGGATAGGTAATTTTGATGCCACACTTGCCCTGTAAATCCACATCCTCAAAGCCTTCATTAAAATCGTGCAGTTAATTTCTTAAGTGCAATTAACTGTGCAGTTCCTCAGAAAAGTGGCTGATTTGTTTCCATCTGCCATAAACCCCATTATGTCCCATCATCCTTCTGGAAATGAGGATATATCTCTTGAAACTTGTTTAAAAGCATACCCAATTGTTGGGAACTGGAAATTGTTTCTAACTTTCACACTCCATCTGCACCTCTGCTGAGCATCTTCTAAAGCTGGATACAGATCCTAGTTTGGCCAAGCTGATGCATAGCAAGTTTAGGAAATACTTACTTGTCAGACACATCAGTTAGTGCACAGACTTGTCCCACTGATTTATTAAATCTTGCACTAGATTACTTTGTTTCATCTGTGACAACATAATCAATCCACTTTACTCACTATTTTTAAAACCCATTAAAACCTATGGAAATCTGTGCACTTCAATTCATTATCAAAAGTGCCATCACCCAACATAAGAAGACCATTTAAGAAAATAAATCATTATTTCTAAAACTTGCTGAATAACCACTGGAGAAATATTACCAAATTTCTGCTTTGGCAATAAAAATTCTGAAGCAAAGTACTCCGTCAGATAATACCCAATGATACATCTTTTGAACTCGGTTAAGTCTACACAACATAAATTCATGACTAAAATACCAGTATCAAGATACTTATTGCTTTATAACCTAAAGCAGTGTTTTCAATAAAATATTATTTGCACAAATACCTTTCATTAAAGTGGTATAAGCTTGCATTAACTTGCAAGACCTAATGAAAGGAACTTAGATACTCTAAATTTTTATTGCTTGGGAAACACTGTGCACCTTCCAGAATCAAGTGCTTACACAGCATGTACAACTATTTCATGTTGGCTTTGTGGGAGGAAGTTAATTTGACTGCATGAATAAAATAACTTACTTTCTTAATTAGACATTTTAATCAGAAATCCATTAGCTAATCAGAGCTAATCAGTTTTCATCAAGACTGTAAATAGGCAACTTGGGATAAGACAGTCAGGACTCACAGGCTTGCATGTATAAAAGAAAGCTGCAGGTATTGTCTTTGAAGGTTTATCACTGAAAAAGGCCCTAAAAGATTCTAATAATTTTGATACACAAAAAAAATCAAGAATAAGAGAAATTATTCCTTCTCACCAGCAGTTCATTACAATCACTTTTGAAATGGGTATGAGAGAGAAAATTGGGATTTGATTCTTTTCATAGTAATGCCTGGCCACCAAAAAGTGAGCATTAGAATTCAAACTGATCTCATGTAGGGAAGTCAGCCACTAAAATTACATTGGCATTTATGTTTAATCTCAGGTTCATAAAAATGTTCAACCCTAACTGAATCTCTGTAAATGCCAACAGACCGTTCCCACGACGCTTTTCAAAGCTGGGCATGTTTCACTCAACTGGCTCCTCAGACATCTTATGTAGGTGATTGTTAATGATTTCAAGAAATTAGTAAAAAACAAAAGAAAAGCTACCTTAAGATTTACTAGCTTGAATTATGGATTGCCAGATGAAATATCTACAACCAATTAAGCACTAAACTGTATTATGATATCCAGCAAAAACACACCTAACCAGCTTTGAGCATAAGACAACACATCTTTTAAGAGTACTACTGGAAACAAAAATTCATACAATTAATTGTAGTCGTATGGTGCTGAAATAATTCTGAGCAGAATTACACCAAATAGTAGCTTTTTTACTTTTCACAAGGAATGCCTTAACATCTGTGACATTAACTGTAGTAATAAATGTGCCATTGGCTGGCAAACATAGTCTCTCCTCTTCTCATACCTTAGTCTATCCAGGATCAGGAAAAAAATAATGCATAAAAATTTGGTGGTCAACGATATATATGAAAAGACCCACTGTGACTGTCTGATATTCAACTATCACTTACAAACTGGCCTAAAATCAGGATTTCTTCATTTAGCATTTTTTTTCTTATTTAATTTTAATTCAATTTCAATTAAACTTGATGCCAACACAAATCAAATTTTAATTTTCTTTTTCGCCAGGCAGCTGAAGTTCTTTTGAAGGGAAATAAGAAAGTCAGATGAATCTGCTCCCAGCGTGGGACAAACTGAGCAAAGATGAGAGTTTACCAATTTTCCAGCCTGTTAGGGATCAAAAGGAAGCCTGTAATGGAGAAAGGGGGATTTCAGTTTTTGCCTCATCACCAAAATAGAAAAACTGCTAGCATTTAATTCTCCAGTTATTATTTGCAAACTAAAACAATCTAGTTACTTCAACAAGATGCCATATGGCCTGTGCATTTATAATCTGTCAAATTGGAAGAGGGTTTTATTTATTCATTTATTTCTATGACTGCATAGCTCAACAACTGTGATGCTAAAATCCTTCATGGAAGTTCTGATTCACCAGACTAAATTAATGGAAAACAAAGGAAATTATAAGTTACAAGGAAGGCAAAATGGTCATAGATGAAAATCCTCATCAGTTAGACCTCTGACAATGACAGAAAATGGTCCTGTGAGACTCTGCCTTGAAGTTGCCGCTGAACATCACAAAAAAGGATACAAAGCAACAGAGATTATCTGCCTTGGTACTCATATCAGGTAAGTTCCTGTTTACCCTTGAATTGATGAATACAGGCAACCACTGTGTGACATTGATTCCAGTTACACATTGGGCATATTCTTCACTGGTTGGGATGGTGGGAGCAACACTTTTTACAATAGTACATAGCATACATGTGTTATAAATCCCAAAACAATAAATACTCCAAACCCAAAAAACCCCCTCATTCTCAGTTATTTCACAATTAAAATGAGTATGGTCATTTCTGACAATCTTAACGCCTTTCAATTGGGCTTTTTTTTTTTCCAGTTTCTATTATTAGGTTTTATCTAACGTTCTTACGTGGACTTTACTGAAAGGTAGAGCAGTATATTATCACAAACCACTTCAACACCACAGTTTTATTGTGTACTGTTCTGGAAGACAGAGAGAACACCAGAGAAATTACTCAAAGAGCAATGAGGAGGCTGACAAAGGGAGGGAATAAGAGGAAAATTTGAGGTCTGAGTTTAAAAGCTCATTGAATTTTCCTCAGCAAACAACTTTAACTTTTTTATTTCTGGTAAGAGCAGTTTTTTTTTCCAGTAGGAACTGCATAGGCTACTACTTAATTTATTCTAACCCAGCCATAAAAGCTTTAAGAGGACAACATGAATCAGATTTGAACTAACAGCCTAGAAAAATCTTACTCATCACTGGAGCCACCTAGTTTCATCATTCTCATTGAGAAGAAGCTGTTTGTGCTCTTGTCTGAGAATCTTCCTGGACAGCTGGAAAATATCAAGCCTTATCTGAGAGGTTCAAAAAGCGCACTGCATTTTTGTATTTAAAGGACACCAGTGTTGCTGTTAATCCGACTTTGTAGACTTGCTTGGTAAAGAAATCCCTAAAACTGCTCCTAGTCTCCTTTCCTGTCATATGAGAAATGTTTACTTTCCTAAAGATAAGGTGGGAAAGAGACATACCACAAAGCATGGGGAAAAAACCAGTACATATTTCTATCTATTCAGATAGATTTTGCTAAATCACCTGGAAAGCGACTCAGAAGTAATATAGTATATAGTAATATACTATATATATAGTATAGTAATATATAGTAATATACTATATATACTATAGTATATAGTAATAGACTATATAATATAGATGGGTTTGCATAAACAAAATGCATGCAACAAAAGTGTACAGAGAATAACAGTCAAATGAACCACACAAAATCTCACACAAAGAAACAAAATTCCTCCTCCAGACCTCCTTTCCAGTGGAGATAGGTGAGTGGTTTCATAGATAAAACTCTTCTTTCTCTCCAACCTCAGATACCAGCAGTATATCTTACTTTAAAAGAATTCCAGCTTCCTTAGCAAATACAGAAAAGCAATACTCATGAAGGAAACGCTTTTGATCCTAAAAGGTGATCAAATACAGATCAGGCTAAGAGGATTTTTAAGATGTACAACACTAAATACCACATACCTATTACCTATTGTTCTTCCACCTGCTAATGGCCAAGGGAGTATATACTTCCGTAACAACTGTGGACCCAGTCAATCTAGCCCATGTACTTATCCTCTCTGTACTTCGGTACTGCATTATAACACATGAGAAGATGAAAGGAGCTTCAGTTTGTTACAGCTCATTACTTAGAAGCACACAGCCTTTCTATCTCATCACCTGATGACAGCAGACACTATATTGCCTTTCCAATAAGCATTAAATCAATAAAGGCTCAGTGAAGCTGGCCTATTCTACCTTAAAGATCATCTCTGACCAAGATCCATGCTTCCCAAGATGCAATCCCCAGAAATAAAATATCAGTAAGTAACCAGAGATGTAGGAACAAGATGGAGAAATTCCTTGGCAGCAGAGACTGCTGCGAGCTCTGTTGGTATTTATGGTTCCACTCCCACAAAAGCCTGGGCATATTCCAACATCGCTGCAGCAGTAGGACTCCCCCAGGCTCAGGGGGAGTGCCATTATGCAATCAATTTCATGGCTGGAATCTCAATACACATAATTTAAACAAAATAAAATTAAATTGATGGGTCACCAGGTCATTTGGAAAGAACGTTTTTCTGACAATCAGTCCAGCCAGCTCGCTCTTTGCTACTATAATCTCCACCTTATAAAGCAAAGGAGTTAATGTCATTATCTGAGTTTGTATTTTATTATGCATGGTCCCAAGGTAACAGTGAATTCTCTTCATGGGTTATCATAATAAAATATTACAGTAGTGTCTGGTTGTGCTCTACAATAATGTGTCTTATCATTTTCATTCCTAGTCCCTGATTTCGTGGGTTTAGAAGCTAAAAATACAAATGAGATGTAGGTTAAGTTAGCAAACTTCTAAAGCAGTGTTTTCTTCTAAACTGAGTTAGTAAAATATTATTTCCTCCTTTACATTTCTAGCCATTTTGTGTATGCATATATAGATATGTAGATGAAATGGACCTTTTTTTCCCTGGACCCTTTTTGTCATATTATCTTTGGAAGACTAGTTTGCTTTTTGAAAACAAAGTGGAAGTGAGATTAGTTCAAACTACAATAGCTACTTTTGACAGAAAAAATAAAGTAAGGCAGAAAGAGGAGATATCAAGGATGTTTTAACACAAGTATTCTCAACATATTCTATCCACCATATCCATTTTTCTGAATTCATGGCCCTCAGACTATGTATGAAATCTCTGTGACTGAAGATTTTTATATGCAAGTCTTTCATGACACTGCTCAAAGGTGAAAAAGTTCACTTCAAATAAAAGTTTGAGCATATACCACACTGCCAAGTTCTCTGTATGTTAATATGCAACACTTAATATTCACATCACTGTTTTCTAAATAACACAAAACACCTTGTGTTCTCTAGTAGCTTATTCTCGCACATTCCTTGATGCTTTAGCAGTAATTTATTTGAAGCTTGCTTCCCTCACCTTTCAAAGAAACACTGCATCAGAGGATGTTTTTCAAAGCATCCATTTTAAGAAAAATATGTTGAGATCAGGCCAAGCATCTCTCACGCATAATGCACTTGAGATTGAAATTTTACTTGGAAGAAGCCGAATAATAGGTAAGTATTTATAGGAAGGACATTTTTCTTATGTATCTAGTAAGTAAAGATCAGGTAATAAATAAGTGCCATTCATTCTTTTTGGTGCGATACTAATTCACATTTTTCCTGCTGCAGAGCAGTTGTTCCAAAACACAATTATAAAGTTGAAAATTACTTCCAACAATGTTTTAAATTCCTAGACACATGTAATCTAAGGAGATAAATTTTCCTTTTTCTCTGATAGCAAAAGGTCTGGATAGAGTGAAGCCCAGATTCAGCATATGTCCAAGTAAAGAGAGTAGACTTTCAGTCTTATCCCCTTCAGACTCAAAGCTGCCTGAGAGCGAGTTCAGTTTTTGTCTTCCAGAAGAGCAGAGATTAATGAAATGGCAAATAATCATGGCAATGCACCCTAACCACTAATACAAGATTGAGAAATACATGAACTAAGGAACATTCCAGATAAGCCAATACCATCGACTAGAATCAAAACCCCAATGTCTTATCCAGCTCAGTTTGTGAATGACTAACTAATGTGCTATTGTCATTACGCCCATGCAGTGGTGAGAAAATATTTAGTCTGAATTGAGAAATAATTCATACAAAGTAGTGCTCATTGAGTAGAGAACACTCTCTAGGTTTTCCTGAATTAATTATATCCTAAAAAGACTGTAAACAAAACTAACAGCTAGTACGAGACAAGCAGAAGCTTAAGGGTGCAGGATTCAGGCAGTGGTCTGTCCAAGCAGACATGGACAAAGTCCTGCACATGCTACAATCGCTAAAAGCAGCAATGAAATCAGCATGAACTAAGAGAACAGTTTAAAATACACATTTTTATAACCTTTTGTAATCTAACTATTTTAACGATTTAATAAGATTTCAAAGTGGGAGGTTAATAAAATTTATCAGTAGGTGTTCTTATCAATGAGCAGAGCTGTTAAGTCTCCATGACGGTCTATCAATAAACCAAGAGGGCTGAAATTTTTCATTAAATTGAAAGCAGAAATGTATGTATTTCAATCCAAAATACTTGTATACATTAGGCTGATTTCAAGGGCGAACACAGTTGGGGCTGAAAACATTAGAAGTGAGAACTAATTTTCAGCAGAATCCTGTGGTGCAAAGACAACCAGAAGTAGAAATCAATCAATTTTCATAGCAGATAAAAGGTGTCTTCACTGGAGAAATGAGCTAGATTAATTGAAAAAAATTGGTTTTATTGGCCCAACTGCATACCTCCCACACAAAGGAAATTCATTTTTCCAATGCATTTTACTTTCATTTACTTGTATATGTTTACACATTTGTCACTCTTATCAATAAATGTTCCTGCAGGTTGATCCAATGATATGAATGTACACATCAAGCTTGTCGATATTTAGAGTTTTAATTCACAGTGCATTCAGTAACCAAATACCTTTCAGAATAAATGGAAGATACTCATCAAGTGACATGTATTGTTCCACGCCAGAGTGAATGTATCTTGGTGTTTTTATTGTATCTGGCTCACTATTTTCTCATGTCAAATAATTGTATTGTACCATTTTACAAGTATGATTCCCACCATACATAGAGAGTTCATTCAACATTACAATTTTTTCCAAAATTTTATCTTTTTATTTTTAATTAGAAATCAGCTCAAAGACACAAGTCAAATGTTTGATCAAGGCAGATGCCAACACAGCAAAATGAAGATGCATATATGATTTTAGCCTTCAGATCTTTTATATTACATTAGTAATTCTCTAGTACTAAAACACAGATCCGAAGAGATGTTACATGGTTGTGGGAAACTAAGATATTTTACTTTGTTCTCAGGACTCAAATACACTACTAAACAGTGCACTGAGAGTTCTCATCATTTATTCCTGGAAATTAGAACAGGAAAGAAATTAACAGAAACAGCCAAGAAGCAAATCTGAAGTTAGCGCTATGAGACGGAACATAAACATATTTTATTCTCTCATTCTTCTCACTGTTTTATTGTTGGTGGGAGTACATGTGTGTGTTTGTTTTGGATTTATGTCGCTGTTTTGATTTGGGGTTTTGTTTGTGGGCTGGGTTTTTTTTTTCTTTTAGGGCTATTCTTGCTTATGCTTGCAACTAGGAGTTAACATATATGCCACAAGAGCTATATCAAAATATTGCATTAGGGTGACATTTCAGATTGCTGTGCAGCTCTTTCAAAACGATTAAAGCTAATTCTAAGAAATCAGAGTAATAGCTGCTATTTAAAACCAAACTCAACTCCTGGGCTTCCTGGAAAGTTTGACATGACAGATATCTGCAAGACATTAATAAAACATAATAGAAATTAAGAGATCTTGGATCTGTTCCTGGCTGTGATATAAATTATTTGTATTCTCTCAGGAGTGGGTCTAAACTTCTGTGTATTTGGGGCAGACCTACATGAAAAGGTACAGTCTTCTATGAAAGCCTGTAGCATGCGTAAGGTGAATGTCTAACCATCTCACTTTCTAAGGCAGACAAACACTAGCTCCTCATCTGTAAAAATGAGAAAAAGCACTCACTTCCATGGAAGCCATAAAAGCTTCATAAAAACATATGCTTATGCATACATTCTTGAGTATGCGTACTCCTGTGAATTGTGCGGCAAGGTTTTCCTTTAAAGAACTTACTGCTCAAGCCTGGGAAGACAGCCAGATCTGGTGTAGATCTGCACAGTTCAGTGCTGGAACTGTGAGAGAACTGGAGGAGTGGCTGCTTGCAGCCATCCTCACAGATCCGCTTTGTCCACAGCTGAAAAATTGTTGGTTGGCCTTCACAGATATTGCCAAGGAATAAAGCAGGGAAGTTTCCAAAATAACACATGGAAGTGTGCATTTTTGTCCTCTGCTGAGATGAATATTGCTTGCAAATTACATTCTACTTTTTCTTACTCAGGAACATTTATATAGGAGGCAAAGCCCCAGAGCACTAATTTTAAGGAAGCTCTTTCCTAATAAAATACAACTAAATTTTGACAGAAATGCACAAAAAAAACCCCAACAAAACAACCAAAAAACCTTATAGCACCTGCTGAAGTTATTTTCTTTGCTTTCCCATAAGTGTTGTCCTAAAATTAACAGCATTTTAACAGATGCATTGGCATTGGATTAGCTCCTCTAAGTGTTTCCTTCCAAGCGTCATCTCCTTCCATCTTCTGATAACCTTATTACTTATTTTAAGTGTGTGATTTTTCACAAAATCCTGAGCCAAGATGTGGTTATAACAACAGAGAAGCAACTTCACAGATGGATGTTGTGAGAACAATTGTCACAGTACAAGTTCTCCACTTCATTATGATTGTGACCTAATTTGGGGGAGATATTTGTTTTACCTTTAAGGACAGAAACATCAGTAATTCTTGCACCATTACTATTCTCTGGTGGCTGTGACATTAACGGATTGCAATAGAGCAACAGCCAAATTGAGTTCTCATTTTCAGGCAGTATATTTCTCTATTGCCTATGTATTAGAAAACAGTAATGAATATTGAGTCATTAACACATACTAAGAGACCATCTTACACCATTTACTTATCTTTTCCACATGCTACTGTTTTCAATGAGCATCCATTCAGCAAATCTTTTAAGATCTTTTACAAGCATACCAGTAAAAAGACACATATCACCTATTCCCTGACAAAGAATCAAAATTATACCAAAGGTATACAAGTTTAACAAAACACTCATCCTTATTAAGCAGACCTTCCTCATCTCCCACCAGCAGAACACACTCAATCCCTAAATCCTGACTCATTCTTTCCCTGTTATGAGTGGTGTGAAGAGAGAATACGGTCTTTCTGCTGGTGCAAAGGGTTTCAATCTGAAATACTTCAGCAAAGATCCAACAGCTGCAAGCTGAAAAATTAGATAAGCTTAGCTGCTAAAACAGTTAAAGTCACAGTAAACAATTTCCTAGGGGCACAACAGCAACTGAAATCCCCAGAGTCATTATCTTCTTGTGGATGTACTTGGACTACACAGGAAGTTACTGGCCTGATGAAAAAAATCCTCTCTGAAATCATATAGCTTCTGCATTGCAGGAGTTGTCAGCATTGTCAGATTGCTCACTCTGACATGAGTTATAAATCTACGATTCCACAAACACAGTTAAGTCATATATTTTTTCTGAGCTTTAGAGGAACAGATTTTCTCTTAGTTTGTGCCTTGGTGTAAAATACTCCATTTAAAAGTTCTGGAATAGCGAAAACAATAGTTTTCATTACCATGTTGTACTGTAAGCAAGGAAATCAGCCAACAGGCAGACTGCACAACCTATTTCCTCCGAACACTGGGAATGTTATTACCATCATTTTGGGATAAGGACTCTACATAACCAGCATGGTGTGTCAGGGGCAGGGCCACCCGCAACTCTTCACTTAATGGGGTTTCAATTTTTCCCATGACAGAAGAATACCCGTGAATTCAGCAGCCCATCCATATAAAGCAAAATGCACACCTGGGAGCTGTACTGAATGGGGTAATTTTTTGTCATTCACATAAGAAACTTCTATAACACTTCCATAACATTTGTCAACAAGGCAAGCATATTGCAAACATGAAAATTAAATCTACTAAATTTCTTGACGAGGAGAGAGTGAGAGGAGCGATTTCATGGCCCTGACTACTTCAATGTGAAGTTAATCCTATGAATGTTTACAATATTAGTGGTAAGAAGTATTCTGTATTTAAAAGTTCCAACAACTGGGAGAAACAGTGAGAAGAACTTAGGCAGTGGTGTGATTTACTTTGCATATCTATTTATAATCTTATTTAAAAAAGAAATAAAAATCTCTCTTCAGGGTTTGATTTTATGGACATATGCCCTTTGAAAATACAGGATTGACATACCTTACACCAGCATAAAGGCTATATGAGAATAGAAGTAGATGAGCAGCTTTCAAGTTTCTGCTGAAAACTGAAATCAAGTCTAAAAACTGTACTGACAACAAATCAGACATTTCCCATGAACCAAGAATATTAATTCTTGGGAATATTCAATATTCTCCATTCACTGGAATATTCAAGAATATTCCCATTGATTCGGAGAAAACTCCAGGAACAAACTCGCCAACAGAGTTTCAAGCTGACAAGCAGGTATTCTTTATTGCGGCGCCGGGAGACA
>JBCJKH010027269.1:21613-35007 GCA_039877255.1 Loriculus beryllinus | reverse complement strand
GATCTTAAAGACAATTCACTATAAACACTGAGAGTAAATACATCGATTCTCAGGAGCCCCAAATCAGAATCATAAAATCATAGAATGGTTAAGGTGGAAAGGTATTGGAAGCTTTCTCTTCTCCAGGCTGAACAACCCCAATTCTCTCATCCTGGCACTCTTAGTAGAGGTGCTCCAGCCCTCTGGTCATCTTTATGGCCTTTCTCTTGACTCACTCAAGAAGGTCTATGTCCCTCTTGTGCTGGGGACCCCAGAACTGAACACAGTACTGCAGGTGGGGTCTCACCAGAGTGAAGCAGAGGGGGAGAATCACCCACCTTGATCTGCTGGTCACACTTCTTTTGGTGCAGCCCAGAACTCTGTTGGCTTTCTGGGATGCAAGTGCACACTGCCAGCTCATGGTGAGCTTCTTGTCAATCAACACACCCAAGTCCTTCTCCTGAGGGCTTTTAATATAAATTTTGTAATCATTTCCAAATCACAGTTACCTGGAATAAATGTTCTATTTGACATGAAAAGGGATGTTACACTTATAAAACCACCTACATACACTTTCACTAAATTTACAATATTTAAACTTTATAAATTGCATCTTTTCCATAGCTTGTTTCCTTCATCCTTCTAATGTCCTTATTACTTCCTAGTCCATCACAGTCCTTTTTTTTCTGTAGAAACAGTATTTTTCTGAATTAGCTATAAAGAGAATTCGCTATAAACAAACTGGTGCTTACATGCTTAACGTTACACCTGGACTTCATGTGGACCTGTCTACAGATGGGTTCTCTCAGATATGTGCCGTTATGGTACATAACCACATCTGTACTATATATGTTTCTGTAACCAACATGAAAACATGTTTCACAGACATATGCACAATAGCAGTGTGAATTGCACAACAGTAAAGGAAAGATCCCCAAGGCATATGTATACAAAAAAAGCCATCTTCTTTTCTAGAATGAGCTTTAGTTGGGATGTTCTCAGTGCTAGCATTTGCCTTATGCAGGTGTAAACCAACTGGAATCTTTCCCAATACCTAGACTACGTTTCAGGGGTTACCACGTCTGTGTTTTTTTAATACTGTAAATTTAATTTTAGTGTTTAAAACACCAAATCTGAGGATGCTGCCTTGATATGATGCACAGCACTGAATTAACACAAGTTCAATCTGCCAGTCCAAACTCCTTTTAAAATTTTGAAGGAGTACCTTTATCCCTTCATACATTCTGCTGGATCAGGTATCTCTCTTTATATAGTTGACATAGACCCAGCTGAACATTGTACAATGTGTTCTGGCTAATAAAAAGGAAATGTAGTTGTGTCCTCACACCTAGATATCTTATTTGTGCTGTGAGTTGATCTAAAGCAAACTGATCTGCTATTAACAGACAAGAAACAAAGGACGTGTTTAGAAGCTGCATTAAAAATGCAGAATTTTCTCAGAAGCCTGGAGATCAGGAAAATATGTGGAAATGTTTTAGAAACTAAGAAGCCTCTTGTCTCACCCTGAGAACTAGGTGCCTTACACTAGTGTTTAAGTACTCTTTCATATAGTTCCCAGCCATTGCTCCAGGCTGCACTGAAGCCAGCTCTGGCCACAGCTCTGGAAGCACTACAATAGGATGGGGAGTCCAAAAAAAGTGGGGCATATAAAAGATTTTTAGTGAATAAAAAAGTAACTAAGAAGATCCTTCACAATTAAAAACTAAGGCAAAACCAAGGATTACATGAGAGAGTGTCAAAATTCAGTTGTATTATTGGGCTGTAAAGAGTTAAGTATTTCGTCTAGACATAAATAGCATAATAAACAAATCTTTTCAAAGTGAATACTTTTACCACTTCAGACATCTTGAAATTAGTTCTTTTGTTATCCCTGTAAGCACTTTCCCAGCTAATCGTTCTTACACCAAACTGACTGTGATCTTCTCCATTATCTAAGTAAAATGGACGCCCAAGCAAATCCTGAAGTGGCATCTTTGATGGCTTTTTCATCAGCCCACAAAGACATATGTTACTTTTCCCTGCTGTGGGGACAGTGAGTGGATGATGCCTGTGCGGGAGGATCTTGATATTGACCCATATTTGAGCATTTTGAGGACATTGGGAAGAATCTGATTTTACCAAAATAACAACTTTACTGATTGCGAAAATAGGCACTCTTTTGCCTTCAGTGTCTTCATCTCTGTAAAATAAGAAGACTCATCCTACCTGCCAGTGAAGGAGGAAAATTGTATCAAAACCAGCCAAACTGAAGAAACTTGCTCTTCTTTTTCCTGATGATACTGCCTTACAGCTATCTCTTTTAACTGAATGGGGGCTTTAGCTCCATAGCAGTTTCTTTACATTTTTTGGCATGTATATGATAATTTTTAGCATTTAGCATTTCACTTTACTTTCTTTTTCTTTTTCATATTCAGCAGATTTTGCTGTTGTTATTCTGTAGTTGCCTTAACTCCAGATACTGAGACTGATATCCGAGCCCTAATTTCTGAGTAGACTCTATGTCTTCTTTTTCATCTACAGGATAACTAGAACAATCTGTTGTCTTTATCACTTACTACCTGTGGTGCCCTCAAAGACTCGTTTCTGTAGTTAGCGAAATGGAGGGGGATTATTTCCTATAGTGTGTGTACTTTACATTGCTCTGCTCTAACCATGGTAGTATATCTATACGGTAATACATATATCTCTAACAAGGTATAGTACATGTGTGATAGGTGGCTGATGAGGCTGTTACTCCATTAAGGACTTCCCACAACAAGATAGAAAGTTCTACCAGTATAAAGCAATTGGGATATTTCACCTAGCTTGAGCTGCTGTAGATTTTTCACTGACATCCAGAAGCTTGGCAGCTTTATTTTGAGAGATATTTGCAGTTCCCAATGTGTAAAAGAGATTATTTTATTGTATACTTTGATATCGTTTTGTTATTATACACTCCTTGAAATTACATTTGGTTATGACATACTGAAGAGTAATAAGAATCTAAGTATCATTTTTCTCATGATTTTGGTATAACCAATTTGTTCTCACATAAATACCAGATTAATAATAATAAGGATATTATGTTTCACAGTATTATATTGCTCTGTGTATAAAAACACCTTATGCTGTCCCAATTTGGAATAATTCAGGCTCTCTGGCCTTTGTTTTCAAATGATTTTCCAGAGCTGTATCAGGTAACATCACTTTCTTTTTGCCTTAAATCTCTCTCATTATCCACTTTCAGTAATTTTTGCCAGTTGGTGAAGTTTAAGCCCTCTGTGACAGAGGCTACAATCCTCCTGTGTCAGCTGGGCATTTAGCAAGCTGGATGAAGTGGACAGGATGTCCACTGCTTGCTGGGTGTGCTGGGGGCAGGGCAAAAGGCTTCCTTCTCTATGGCATGTGCCTTTACAGTGGCCTGTACCTGTTTCTATGCCAGGGGGTGACTTTTTCAGATGCTTTTGTAGGTATTATCAATACTATTTAATGAGGCATGAATAATGGTTTAGCTGCTATGACTAGCAGCACATGCAGAAGAGAAAATACTGAGCATTCTGGAGAAATTGGTTGCTCATGGCCTGGGTAGAAAGATTCTTCGCTGGTTGGAAGCTGGCTGGATGGAAGAACCCAAAAGAGTGGTGGTAAATGGCATCACATTCAGATGGTCAGCAGTCACTAGTGGTGTCCCTCAGAGCTGGGTGCTAGGGCCAGTGTTGTTTAATATCTTCATTGATGATTTGGATGAGGAGATTGAGTGCACCCTCAGTAAATTTGAGGACGATACCAATATTAGTGGGAGTGTTGATCTGCTGGAGGGTGGGAAAGCTCTGGAAGACCCCTCTGGATCTGGACAGGCTGGATTGGTGGGCTGTGGTCAATAGTATGAGGTTCAACGAGGCAAAGTGCTGGGTCCTGCGCTTGGTCCACAACAACCCCATGCAACTCTCCAGGTTTGGAGAAGAGTGGCTGGAAATCTGCTCAACTGAAAGGCACCTAAGGGTGCTGACTGACAGCTGAACATGACCCAGCTTGTGCCCAAGCAGCCAAGAAGGCCAACAGCATCCTGGCCTGTATCAGAAATAGTGTGGCCAGCAGGGCCAGGGAAGTGATTGTCCCCCTGTACTTAGCATTGGTGAGACCGCACCTTGAATCCTGTGTTCAGTTCTGTGCCCCTCACTACAACAAAGACATTGAGGTGCTGGATCGGGTCCAGAAAAGGGCAACAAAGCTGGCAAAGGGTCTTGAGAGCAAAGTCTTATAAAGAATGCCTGAGGGAACTGGGGTGGTTTAATCTGGAGAAGAGAAGGCTCTAGGGGGGTCTTATCGTTCTCTAGAACTACCTGAAAGGAGGTTCTCTCAAGAAACTCCTCTCTCAAGTAACTCCTCTCTCAAGTAACAAGCAACAGGACAAGAGGCAAAGGCCTCAAGCTGTGCCAGGGGAGGTTTAGACTGGACATTAGGAAAAATTTGTTTATAGAGAGGGTGATCAGGCATTGGAGCAGGGTGATCAGGCATTGGAGCAGGCTGACCAGGGAAGTGGTGCAATCACTGTCCCTGGAAGTGCTCAAAAACCTTGTAGATGAGGCCCTCCGTTAAATGGTTTAGCAGTGGTCTTGGCAGTCCTGGGGTAATGGTTGGAATTGATGATCTTAAAGATCTTTTCTAACCTAGCTGGTTCTATGATTCTATTAACATGAAGGTACCTTCTATTACATAATGGTGAAAAATACCTTGCCTGCATTTTCTGCCATGTCTTAAAGAAGACAGTAAAGCTGCTTCAGACATTCCTTCTTAAGGTCATTTTCAGTTGCCTGTTCCTGCGACAATATGTAGCTGTTATTTTCTTATGCATTGTCTTTCACTCAATTCTGAAATGTCAATAAAGGCAGAGTAGACTTTGTAGTAAAACTGAAAAGCTTGATTTCTCTGTCTTGTTTTCAACCTGTTAACTGACAGTTTCATTTGATGTTGAGTGGTTCTGTTATTGTGAAGAACAATGAATAATCATACCTTATTCAACACTTCTGCATAATTTAATAAATGTATATTTAAAACTGTTACATTATATTGATAGGTTCATGTTATGCTCCTTTAGCATTTTTGATGCTATATTCTGCCTCAGTCTTCTCTTTTTCACTTTGGATGGTCCTAGTCTATTTTGTTTGACATACACTTCAGTCATGTGGTCATCCAATTTTCCTTTATTTTGAATTTTTCTAGTTCTATTACAGAAAGGATTACCACCTATATTTTTACATAGGTTTATGCAAAATTTCAAATAGCAATTCTCAAAGACTTTAAGTCATTGGAGTCATTAATGCTAACCAGCATCTGTCAGCCTAAAAATGTCTGAATAAAGTTACTTTTTCCCTGTGTTTGTTACTTTGCACTAATGCCATAGAAGTCAGGACACAAGCATGGCAGGACAGCAGCCGTGAACCTGTGTAGTGACTCCAGACTTTACCAAGTTTGCCTTGAAAGCAGAGGTAATGGTTCAGGGACTGGAAAAATCAGAGACACAGAAGACCACATCTCTTCAGGCATCACATCTCTCCCAGCAGACATCTTAGCAGGGTTGGACCAAGATCATAGGAATACCACCCTGTGAAAAGGCCTGAAAACACTCAGCTAACCCGCGTGGTGGCTGACATCCGTTGTGTGGAGCTGGATAAGAGTTGCTGTCAGAGTAGAAAGATAGGGTGGTCTGCACTCTGCACAGAGACATCCTAATTAAGAAGGACAGCTAAAGGACGGGCAAGGAGAACTAAAAGGCAGGTACAAAATAGAGGGGTGAGTGGGTTTAGGAGTCCTACAGAGTGGACACAGGAAACCCATGCCTGTTATCTGCAGACAGAAATCCAAACATGTCAGGCGGAATAAGATACATTTTTTACATTAGCCCCTGGGGTCTTCTGGCAACAACTCATGTGGGCTTTGGAACATGAGCCAGCTCCAAAGTCATGTGCATGCAGGTTAGCTTGTTCATAGGTCCATAGAAAGTGCTTAAGTGCCCCAGTGGGCTCCAGCTACATAGGTGTGATTGAAAGTGGCACAGCTGATTTTGTTGTGGGAACACAAAGTGCTCCCGTTCCTGAAAAATACAGACATAGAAAATGTAGCAGGAATGAATGACTGAAATTACATTATGTCCCTTGAGCACCACCTCACAGGTAAGAGCTTGTCTACTCCCTGTCTTATGTGTGCTGTATGGTTTTATATAAACTTTGGACTATGTCTCTATCATAGACTTGATTACTGCGTCTGATGTTTCTGTGGGAGTACCACAATTCACTGGAAAGATGAGTGATACTCTTTCTAACTTGAATAGTCATATGAGCCCATAGGCACAAGCTGCACATCTTGGCTGTGGACTGCCCCCTCATATTGGGAAGGCATTATATCTACAGCCAGCAATGACATCTGTCATACTGCATCCTGTGCTGACTGCGGATGAAACTGGCTAGGGTTATCTTCATAACAGTGCTGGTAATGGATAGACTTGATCTTCCAAAGTAGCTGTCAAAGATTCTTACTTATATCTCTTTCCACCTAGTATCCTCCATCGAGGACAGCAACTTCCATTGCCAGGAAGAATAACAATATTTAATATAAAGCAGAAATCAGCTCTTCAGAGCTTCTGACAGTGTCCCCGTGAACAGAAAGGATTTTCAGTCCTTTGCAGTTAATGTCATGTTTCCAGCCTGATACAGTCCCATCACAGTGTGCTTCTAGCCTAGAGGTGTTGCAGGGTGCATGCATCCTGCCAGCACCCCTAAAAAAACCCAGTGTTCCAGCTGGATTGTGTGTACTGGGTTCACATGGCAAGGTTTGGGGGGTTAGAGCAGAGGACAACAGATATGGCTTCTGTGAGAAGCTGCGATAAGCTTTCCCTATAACCAATAAAGCCAGTGCCAGCAGTCTCCAAGACAGACCTGCCGCTGGCCAAGGCCAAGCCCATCAGCAACAGCGGTAGCAGCTCTGAGATAACGTGTTTAAGAAGTTGGGAGGAAACCCTGTGCAACAGCAGTTGCAGCCATAGAGAGGAGTGAGAATATGTGTGTTCAACAACTCTGCAGAGCCATAGGTCAGTGAAGAAGGAGGGGAAGCAATGCTCCAGGTGCCAGAGCAGAAATTCCCCTGCAGCTGATGGTGCAGACTATAGTGAGGCAGGCTGTGCCCCTGCAGCCATGGTGAAGCAGATCACCATCCGTAGCCATGAAGGACCCTACATCAGAGCAGGGGGATGCCAGAAGAAGGCTGTGACCCCATGGGAAGCCTGCACTGGAGCAGGTTTGCTGCAGGATTTGTGACCCCAGAGGAGATGCATACTGGAGCAGTCTGTTCCTGAAGAACTGCACCCATGGAAGGGACTCACACTGGAACAGTCTGTTCCTGATGAGCTGCACCCATGGAAGGCACGCATGCTGGAGCAGTTCATGAAGAGCTGCAGCCTGTGGGAAGGACCCAGGCTGGAGAAGTCCATGGAGGACTGTCCTGCTGTGGGAGGGACCCAACACTGGAGAAGCGGAAGAGCGTGAGGAGTCCTCCCCTGGGGAGGAAGGAGCACTAGAGATGTGTGATGAAATGACCTGATGTCCCTGATCCTCTGTGGAGTGAGGACAAAGAACATTGGGAGTAAAGTTAAGCTAGGAAAGAAAGGAGGGTTGGGGGGAAGGTGTTTTAAGATTTGAGTTGATTTCTCATTACGGTACTTTGATTTAATTGGTAATAAATTAAACTAGTTTTCTCAAGTTGAGTGTGTTTTGCCTGTCACAATAATTGGTGAGTGATCTCTTCCTGTTCTTATCTCAGCCCACAAGCCTCTTAGCCCCTATGCTTTTCACTCTTTGTTTCTACTGCATTTCAAGGTTAGAAAAATATCCACAGAAATACCAAACTCCTTCACTGCTGACAGAGGGCAGCACACTTCACATGGGCAGCAGAGAAGACAGTAATTATACTGGAGGTTGGATGTGACAGGGTTAGTATCACTGTGCTATTACGGCTGGTGTGAACACAACTGGATTTTTGACCAGCTGGTAAAAACTCAGCACCCACCTACAACAACAACGGTAATGAAGATAGAGCAACTTTCATGGCAGCTGAATCAGATTCGTGCTTTGTGTTAGCGTAAACTGAAGCTTTTAAAAATAGTAAGAGATAACATTTTAAGAACATAAATAACTAATGGAGTGGAACAGTTAACAGAAATACTACAAGTGGTAGGAGAAGACATTAAGGAATTTAGTTTTGCTTGAAACGAAACCATGGCTTTGAGTATGTGTGTAAAATTAAATATGTGTACAAGCTTGCTGAAAGACTGGACACTGACACTGACATCTGTCCACATATTGTATTTTCAGGTGCAATTCAGTGCAACTGAGCCACAGTGCAGGATTTCATGGACTCCATTCGCCTGTCAGCAAGGGGTCAGAAAGTCGTCTGTGCAAATTGTTGTTAAGTCAGTGGCAGTCAGGCCTCGAGAATGTAACTGAGATTTAAATACTATCTGTGATGCTAGTATCCATAGTTTTGTGTAGGCTGTCTGCAGGGGAGAAGTCAGGCTAAAAGAAGACTTTTTGTTATATTTTTCCTGAACAACATAATCATTCTTCAAGCCTCATGTTTACTGGGAGGCAGATCAAAAAGAAGCAAACAGTTAAAAGCACAAAATGTGACTCACTAAGGTTAGAAGGAATCAAAGGCTCACTTTTGTTAAAATAAAAGAAAATCTAAGGACAACTCATTAGGCAATGACTGAGATAATGCTATATAGCATCCTCTCAGATCTTGCTTTTTGTTCAAGTCTGCTGTGTGCTTCAGCCTGAAGGCAGAAGAAGCAGCTTTCATTCACCCCTCCTACACTGTGTGGGACTGTCAAATGACAGCCCTTGGAAGTAATCATTATTATGACATAACAAAAGGTTTGTTTTTTTTTTAAAAAAAAGGAAAGCAGCCATTTATAACTTGTTCAAGTTGATATTTCTGCTGTTTTCCTTTAAGTGTTGCCTCCTCTATGGTAAATACAAAAAATCTTGAATTAAGAAGTACTTTATTGCGCAAGCTTTACACTAAACAATACTGGTTTTGACTGAACTCTTTTCCCACTTGCTGGATAACTGAAATCATTTGGTATAAATGTCTAGGATGAAAAAGCACAGCTTGTACCCATTCTACAATTCTGATTATCTAACGCCCACATTTAATAAATTTACCCTTTACTTAATGGCAGGCTTGATTTTGAAAAACGTGTCTAAGTTTAGTTTGAATTCAGGCAATGGAAACTGCCTTGTTCTGTTAGAGTAAAAGTTAGGGGGGTTTGCTTGGAAGAAATTTTGCAACAATCAGGTTTTTTTAGAAAAGTAAAAACTCTATACTTTTCATGCTGAGGAATGACAACTGTAGATCTCTGATCCTTTCTAACATTTATTATCTTCTTATATGCAATATTTGCTTTAAGCCTTAAGAGTTTGGGTCTTATGTTTACTGGAAAATCCTAGTTTGGAGTACAGGTATGTTAGGCCATTCGAACCAATTTTTGATATTCACTTGAATTAGTCAATGGGTAGAATAAATTGCTATTGAACATAAGAAAGAGGGTAAGAATTTATCCCCCACTGGAGATTTTTTGACGATTATCCCAATTCACACTTGGGCTTCCCAAGGTTATTACTGTAACTAAAGCCTCAGTTTTTCAATCCCTGTTCAGTAAAGCTCTTGACCATGCATTAGGTTTTAAACGCTCGCTTAACAGCTGCTAACATGAATGGAAACTAAAGGTACTATAAATACTTTCCTAGAGAGGGTTGTACCTAATCACTTATTTTAAATTTTGCAGGACAAAGACTCAAATCACACTAACTGGCATAAATTTTACTTACAGTCCTTTCAGCAACTTAATCTGATTTCAGTTATTTTACCCTACTTTAAGTGTAAATACATACATGTTAATAATAAAATATTATTAGTGTGAAAAATGCTGATACAGCCCTCAAATTCCCATGACCACAACAACACATTCCCGATTTAGATCCCTTTAAATCACCTGACCTTTGGGCAAAATTTCTTCATTCGCATGCAAGCCCTTCTAAGCCAGGTGTATGACTTGGCAGGTGCCTTTTATCACACACAACTCCATCTAACACAGTTATGCAAGTCCATTTTTCTTGAAGACTGTTTCAGGGCTATGCTGATGATGCCTTCAGAAGGAGATCAGTACACCACATACACTCTGTTCTCTTTATCTGCCTAATGCGTGCAGCGGCTGCACCGACCCCCTTGGGAGACACCTCACTGAGAACCAGGCAGAGCGATTCAGAGCCTCCACTACCTGAAGAAGTACTTTATCTCTCTTGTCTTTGATTAAACTCAACAGTGGGCAAACTTTTTTGCTTTGGCAGATTTGTAAACTTCAGAGTCTTGAGTTTAACACTTCTCTGTGTATCCTTGCTCTATGTGTGTGAAGTTTTGGCTCATATATATAGCTGTACTGGACTACTAAAGCGAAGCTTCTGCATGGCTTCTGAAAATCATATTTATCTATCTGGATGGTTTTCTGAGGAAAATCACAGTCCTTAGAGAATCTAACAAAAGTTATGATCCTAGTGTGCTGGTATGATTCCTAGCTTAACAATCTTGTTCTTACATTTCACTGCCTCAGAAAAGTTATCATAAAGGACGGATCTTTTATTTCTATATGGAAAATCTCACCTTTGAAGAGAAAATTAAATTTAGATTCACTTTCCTCTTTACCTGCACTTTACTTGCACTGGACTAATTTCTAAACACATTTATCTTCCTCTTATTTTGCCATAAAAATATTTCAATTCACCTGTAATTCTTATGACTAATTTCAGCTTTGCTGAAAAATATTATCTTTATCAATAGGGATTTTTTTTTTAACAAAATTTTTCATTCTGCACCTGTTGTGGAGGTGGATAAAGATTAAATTCTGGGTGGATGAAGAGGGAGTCATATTAATTTAATATGTTTAATTTACATGACAATGACATAGGACCTCAGATTACCGTGTGCTTGACAAAGATCGAAAAGAATGTCTTCTGCTTCAAATACTTTATAGTTTAAGCTGAGAGTATTGCTAGTCACCTCCTGTCATACCCAACAGATAACTGGGCACTGGGGCAGTTCTTTAGTTTCCTGTCCTGGGAGAAGCGTATTAGCAGTAACAGTTTTTAAGCTCACCAAGGATTGAAAACAGGGATTAAAAACATTGCAGAGTAAATTCAGCCCTCTAGACTTTTAGTTTTCCTACTTCATGTTAGTCTTAAATTTGAATTAACAGAATGTAATGGAATTTCACATTTCACAAGGCATCTGTGTAACAGCATCTATGTTCTTGAGAAACCCCCCAAGTGTTCCGCTATGTGTTACATGAACTGTATCTCTGTGTTAACTTTGTCAAATAGTTCCATAGATTTATTTATTCATTAATTCATTCTTTCCTCTGTTGTCTTTAGAAAGATAATTCCCTGTGTGACAAGTAGTGACAGACTGAGAGGCAGAAAGACTGGGGTCTTCCCTTTGCCCCTGTAAGAGGCATGATGAAATGAGTAGATGAGTTTGCACTACTGAGACTTTGTGCCTCATGTCAAATCTATGAAATTAAGTACTCGAGGTGAGAGGGTCTGTTTTCACATAAGTAGATGTATTTCCATTGATTTCATATCATCAGCTACACTTGCATTTTGGTTCTGAGAATACCAGCACTAACTCTGATTAGATGAAATGTCAGTTGAGATGTGGACGGCAATCTTGCGGAAGCCAACTCAATATTATACATTTTATGAAGGCAATTGAAATCAAATAAGGATTTCAAGGCATTTTGAGATGAGCTGAATTTGAGCTAGTGAGTAGGAAATCAAAACCAGACTGAAAAGCTCTGCCAAGGACACTGCCAGGGAGAGGTCAAAGTTGACTGCTGAGCAGGGAAAGGGGAGCTGGGAGTTCAGATTCACAGCAAGGCAGGCAGAGGCAGTGCTGTCACCATCCAGGGCTGCCCCATGGCACCTGAGCTAGAAGTATAAAGCAGGCTTGTGACAGCAGCCTTTATCAGACACAAACTAGCAACACAAAACATCTAGCAAATTCACAGTGATGAGGCAAGTCCAAGGTGATGCTAGAAAGGCAATGCAAAGGTTCGTGATCAGAGTCAAGATCAGGAATGTACAATATGGGGCACAGTTATGACTGCAAAGCAGCTGAAGTGCTGTTGAAGGGGAACCAAGCACAAGAGCTTCAGCTCCAAAACAGCTCCCAAGAGAAGAAGAGAGAGCCCTCCTTGAGGTTTTTCCAGCCCATGCTGGATAGCAGTCATTGGTGAGCTGGCCTTGAGCACAGTCTTATAAAATCTAGAGGGGGAAGAATGTATTCCAGACCCTGAACACTCCTGTCATTGTGTGGTCCAATGCTGCAGGAAACCAAACAAATGAACTGGTAGTAGTCCTGAGCTCCTGGATTCAAATTGACATCCTGGCTCAGTACTGACTCCTTGTGGGGGCAAGAACTGAACTGGGTGCACTTCAGCCTCTTTCCTTTATACCTGGACTCTTGACAAATGGACATCATCACACATCACACTGCTTGCAGGCAAACCTTGGTCCCCGGCTAATGAGATGACTAGGTATAAGCCATGGTTTGATTTTTTTTTCAGTAATCTTATATTTGACAAAAAACAAAAGGAGACAAAAAGAAAAAAAAGCAGCAGCAGTGTTAGTACAGCTGCAATCATTTGACAAATTCACAATGTATTTGCTAAGCTTTGGTCACAGTGAAAATGGCAATAATGGCTAGGAATGTCAAAATAGTTAATTCTTACATTTTCTAAAAGATCTTTACATGCACTTCCAAAATCCCTTCATGTCCAACACTAAATAGAAGCAAAGACACAGTATGCTGGCTCTGCAATGTTGTTGAGGTAAAAATGATCTTTTTCTGTTCATTGAGAAGGAATTCAGATAGTCTGATGAGACTGAATGGAAATCTTTTCTTTTACAATATCCTAGCTACCACGTTTGAAGGTATTCTGTGTTATTCTCAGACATTCTGAAATGTGTGCTGAACCAATGACAATGGGCATCCTTGCAATGGAGAGAGTGGCAGAGTGGGATATGTGGATTCTGTGCACATATGGCCAGGGCGTAAGAACAGGCACTTGTGCCACATTCATCTGCTCACTCTCTGGCTCTGTTTTGTGCTCCAGTCAGCTCTCCAGCATATTTTGTTAGAGTGGGAAATACCATAGGCAGTGTGCATGTGGGCTGGCTGGTGTCACTTGGCCTTGCAGTTACACAATGGTACAGTGGCCCATATCCTATTTTGTTTCTGAGTATGGATGTTGTCAGGAGAAACAGTGATATGTTCTGACATCTCATCTTTCACATGTTTTCATACTC
>JBCJKH010027266.1:0-14257 GCA_039877255.1 Loriculus beryllinus | reverse complement strand
GTAGGTAAAAAGATTTGTTTCACATATGTACCATATCAAGAACAATCCTTTCTCAGCTGTATCCTCTTAGAACTACTGTCAAATAAATAATACCGGTAAGAGATATTTCCCTTTTAATAAAGAGGGTTTCTCTGTGTGTTTCAGAGTCTAGATCTGTAACAATGGACAAATTCATCAATTGGATGAAGAGTACTCAGCTGCATTTTATACAAATGAGTTCATATCAAATTTTAGTGTAGCTGTTCAAAGCATAAGAAGATTGCATTATCTTTATAATTAATAACTGTTCCAGTGATTTCACTGTTTGGGAGACTAATCTTGGAGCTTTTTGATTAAAATCCCAGATTCACCCTGGTCTCCTAACATCTGTTTTAAATAGCAACAGCATTATATTAAATAAGTGGATAATATTAGAGGGCAATACAGATTAAAGTTTCCTTAAATCATTGTCCCATGAGATTATCTGTGGTTGACTCTTCCCTGAAAAGATTTTGGAGGAGAACAAAACTATGGCAATCAAACTGTATTTACTCTACAAGGCTGTAAAATTAATAATTCCCTTCTGGACCACGGAAGTGTCTGTCTGGACCTTAGGTATCAGTACTGGTTTTTATTTTATTAGGATGAATTAGCTTTGAAGTCCTTTGCCTTCCTACCAAGCCACACACTTCACCAGTGACACGTAATTACTTATTTACTTTCTCCACCCAGTCTGCTTTTTCTGAAGATAATAGCAACATGCTTTCAGTTCCAGTACCAACTTCTTGGTTTGCTTTACAAAAGAAGTAGGAATGGCCATTAATGGCACAGACTAAAAAGTTCAAGGCTGCAGAGTACATGGCCTTAATAGAAAGTCAGTCCTGATTATCTCATCAATGAAATTGAATTAGAAACATCTTCTGTATTGTAAGTGCACCTGTCTGTAACCATAAGATCAGATACTATAAACTTGTATAGTGGATTTGACAATAATTAGATATCTGCTCTTCAAGAACTGCTTTTATGAAGCAGACTTGAGGAGTTCTGGCCTCTGCCGATCAGTTATACAGCTCCTTGAAGCTGGAAAGACACATTTTATTCACCAAGATGTTGGTTGTCTTAGCATGTGTAACAGTCTAAAGCTGCAGGATCTTTTCCCATCTCTCAGTATTAGGGAAACAAAACTGCTTATATAATGACAAATATATAAGCAGAAAGAACATTCAAGATTTCCACCATCCACAACATCTTTAATACATTTGTTCCTTCCTGCTCCTTTTTATCATCATTCTGACTTTTAATATGCT
Source organism: Loriculus beryllinus (assembly GCA_039877255.1). Classification (NCBI taxonomy): domain Eukaryota; kingdom Metazoa; phylum Chordata; class Aves; order Psittaciformes; family Psittacidae; genus Loriculus; species Loriculus beryllinus. The sequence continues at coordinate 12,971 of JBCJKH010027266.1, read as the reverse complement.
TGAAACCTAACCCATGTCTAGGAAGTGTAGAAAACATTCTTTCTAAGAAGACACTTTCATCTGAAGTCAAGCATATGAAATTAAGAATGCTCAAATTTACCAAATGAATACTCCATTTATCCAGTATCTTGCCTCCAGCCATGGCCGGTAAAGATAATTCACAGGAAGGGAAAAAAGGTCTTGAGAACTAAATGAAACTTTCAGTTCTGCTCTGAATGAAAGGCAGTACCTATTCTTCATTCTGTATCTATTTCTTGTTGCATTTTGCTGGAGGCATGACTTAGCCTTGCAAAACAGCTTTTTTAATTCATTGTCTCAGTGTATTAATTCCACCTTGTTCAGAATGGGAGTGTATAATGAGAATTTTCTGACTCTCTCTTTGAAGAAGATCAAGAGTTCATTTGAGCTCAGTCTAAGCACTTTCAGGCTGATGGGGCCAGCAGCTTGTGCAAGAGTTATGCAGCTGATATTAGCTCTCACTGCCCCAGCTGAAGTGGCTCACTGACAGTGGGGTAAGGTAGAAGACAGTGAGACGGGGAGAGAGTCTCTGACAAAAGTCCATAAAGATTCTGGAAATCGTGTCTCTGTAATAGGAGGCTGTAGCCATTCTGTTTCCACACCTTATCTTTTCTTATGATCCTTCTTATTATTTTAATATTGCTAGTACTCATGCATATCTCCCATTTTGTAATGGTTCTTCTCACCATGATGTGTAGGTGTTAAGCAGAGAGTTTCACTTAGCTGTATTCAGTCCATGGCTATACATATTTTTAGAACTGTAGGTGTGCACAGCCTGCTGAACTCACTTCTTACTGAAAATCACTTTACCATTGGCTATGAAATAATTTCACCATAATGCTGTCCTATTACTTATGCTAGCTGGATCCTTCATCAGTCCCTCTTGGGGGAGAGCAAATTATACTCCACAAACTACTGTAAAGTAATTCCAATAAATTTCAAAACCTTTCATTGATAATTCCAGTAACTGAAACCTGTGGGGCTGCAAATTGTTATACTGGTAGAAAATCAAGCTAAAGCAACTGAAGCCATATGCAGTAGTCCTGGTGCAACTTATGCAGTGGAACTCAGGTTCTTGACTAACATATATAAAATACGTAATGCTGTTGCCTGTTGTTTATATATGTCACTGAATACCACAGACATGTCTTGATCTCATCTCTTGTACTGATTAAGTCAGAATATCCTGTCTGGCTGTGTAACCATTATTTGCTTTCTTGCATACTGATATCTTATTCAAGGTAACCTATAAGATGATACAAGGTGGATTTTTCTTGTGTCACTCCCCTAGTTTTCCATTGCAAGCCAAAGACAGTTGCTTAAATCATGTATGGGTAATGTATGGGTAATGTATGGGTAAATTGGTTAACTGGTCTTCATGTCTGTAACTATATGTGGTGTAACTTACACTGGCTGCAGTTCTGTGCATGCTTAACAAAGAGGTGTGTTTTGCCTGCAGGTCAGATCTAAACATTAAAGGTATTAAAATTACCTGAATGTGCAAATTTGGGTCACGAATACTAGTCATTATCACTCTATAGGTCTGTTAAATATATAAGTAAGTCTTCATTGCATTTCCACCATTTCTACTGAAGACATTTCAATTTGCTTTGGTGTGAATCTATGGAGAATCAGACCCATAGTAGCTTATATATATACTTTCATTGGGTGCAACATACCCCTTCATTGCCATCTTTCTAGCCTAGGGCACTATGTAGCTTTATGCATAAGTTTTATGGACATGTAAAACTCAAAAAAAAAAAAAAAAAAAAAGTAAAAGAAAGTCTGTCATGTTCATAATTTAAATTTAACACTGGTTGGGATATCTGCCAATGTAATACAGGCACTTTTCTGTGCCTGGAAAACCCAATTAGGACTTGTTCTTAGGTTGATTATCAGTCAGAAACATGCATACAGAAATATTCATTAGAGACCTACTGAGAGCTGTGATAAAGCAGCAGACAGCTGAATTATAGTCTGTCAGTAACTCCACTACAGTTTTACATTTGCTTGATAAAGGACAAGTAACAAAATATCTAAGATGTAATTTGGTGCCCACTGGAACTGTACTTCATTTGGTAGATACTGTTCTGACTCTCTTCAGGAGGTTGGTGAGTGTTTCATGACACGATATTGCGCACAAATGATAAATCAACAGGCCAAATATTGCACCAGCCTTCCATGCGCATGGAAGTAACACGTGCATCAGTTGACAACTGCCTTCCAGTAGCAGGTGAAAGCCAGTCTCTTTTGGGTTGAAAACACAGGTCAGATTCCAAAAGCTCAGACTCAAAAGGATGATATTTTTGAAACGGTGATGATTCTACTGACCCCACTCACCCGAACTAAATGATAGGCCTATAGAGAGGCTAGACAGAAAGGAAAGGAAAATCATTCCATTACGGTTTATGAGTTACATTTGTGTAAAATATTTCAGTTAACATTACATAGTTGTTTTGGGGGTGTTTTTTGGTGTTTTGTGGTTTGGTTTTGTTTTGGGGATTTGGATTTTTTTTTTTTAGCTTACAAGCCCTTTATTATTGGCCTTAAATTCCAGTAACCAAACCCATTGGCAGTACAACACATGATCTGAAACTGTAATAGGCTCTCAATAGAATTGGGAAGGACATATGTATAGAACTGTGATACCAGTCAGCTAACTAGATCAAAGTCTCTTCCAGTTTATTTAAAAAGCACTTGGGAAATCTGGTTGCAATAGTGGCTTCAATGTGCTTTCCTTTCTAAACAGAAACAATATCACATTTGTAAATGAAAAAAATGACATTTGATCCTTTTATTGAATGTGGCGTTTTAGTAACAAAGTTGTTCAGGACATATAAACTCCCATCTAAAATTAAATTATTTAAATCAATAAACAAAAAAGTAAGGATGGAGAATAAAGGTCCGTTCGGTATTCTCAACATGAATCAGAACTATTAGTTCTGTATTAATGAACAACTGTACAGGTTGTAGCGGTCCAGAAATTAAGCAAAAATAATACTAGCATGTACTCTTTATTTTGTGATTAAGTTCTATTTAGACTAGGATACTGTAGCAGTATCTATTATATACCATGCATTGCATCAGCAAGCCTAAAATAAACACATGTTAAATCATGTTACTAAACAAAACTGTTGAAAGATCAATTTCCCTAAGGCATTCTGGCTATGTGTGCATTCAACAACTGTACAGTATTCTCTGATGAAGGATTAAAACCAGTTCACAGTATGAAAATAAGACAGAGACCCATGCCTGAATGAATGACTTTAAAACATGCACAGTCTTTGAGCAGAGCAGGATACTAAAATATAAGTCTACCCTTTTCAGCATCTTAATAATTTTCTGATTTGGAACTATATGAGTATTTTTAATATAGTTATTCAAGATGTTTGACTGGCACATCTTACTTCAGTTCTTGAAAGCCTTACAAGCTGTGAAAGCATTTTCCCTCAGAACGTTTCCCTGATATATAAGGTAATTCAGCTTCACCCAAGTTACCAGACAAAGAGCAGATGCACAGAAGCTATGTGTAGGTGTACATTAACAGGTACAGGCGGAACTGAGCTCAGTCTTCCCGTGCTAGTACTGGAATTGGAAATATGAGAAAAGGCACCAATGTAGGCGTCTGCATCTAAATTTTTGGTTCAGACACAGTTCTAGCCACATGCTGCACCAGAGCTAACATACTGTGCTGAAAGTCTGGGTGCTGATTTTCACAGCAGAGGATGTGGCTGAAAGGGTAGTTCAGACCTCCCCCTTTTCTGCCTGGCCTGAAGTTAGCTCAGCTGTGTGGAAAAACAGCTCAGACACGTTACCAGCTAAAAAAATCCCAGCAAAGAGAAATGGTCAGTTTTCCTTCAGAAATCCCTTCTTTGACCCACTGTTGCAATGACATGCTTCCTAGCACTGGTGTAAGGTAAGTAATGGGAACTTGCAGCCATAGCAAGGTCAGAGGGCTGGGCTACCTCTTGAGATAGCACTAATGGTTAAGGATGCATAAAAAAAACATTAACCCCACCTATAGTACATTAGGATGGATATAGTATTGGAGAAACACCGAGTGACTTTCCCAGAGGTAGAGCAGATTCCTTTTAGAGCAAGACTTGGAGACTTGAGATGAAGCCTTATCTTCTTCATTTTAGACCATCAGTGATCTCCAATGCATTTTGTGCACACTTGCACAAGGGAGGTATCAAACCTCTTGATGGGAGGTATCATGATGACATCTTCGTATGTAGCTGGAATTTAATGAGGTTTCATTTAGGCAAAACACTTTTGATATGTATTTAAAATTAATTGTTGTGCTGAAGAATGATCTTAAGCTTGTGGCCATTTACTCTCATTTAGTTATTAGCTAAATCAAGATCTTCAGCCTTGATGCAAATTTTGAAGAATTAATAAAATCAGAAAGGCCTCTTGATTTCTGAGAGTCTTGGTTCAAAACAGCTGAATTTTCCAGCACGTGAACCCGTTCTTAAGAATCATACATTTAGAGCTCAGGAAAACAACACACTGCCACTAAACTGTTTGTAGGCTGTGAATCGACACCAATTTTCGTAACTATATCTAGTCTTCTTGTACATTTGTGGGACACACATTTAAACACTCATCTGATTATGTGGGGCCTGAGTGCGACGGACATTATGTACTACATAGAATCAAACATTTTTGTCTCAAATTGGGGGGTGTGATCTTTCTGCTGGAACCATATGGAGTCTGTAAGGATGTTTGCAAACATAGTTGCTTACACACTTAGTTCAAGTTTCTAATATATTAATGTTATTTAATTCTTACTCTGGTTTTATTTTAATTTTAAAGAACCGTATACTTTTATAGAATCATAAAGACATATACAGGTATATTAATACCATATCATACAATTTTTCTTTCCAGCTGAGTTTCATTCTGAAAAAAACCCAACAAAGCTACAGCTGAATGCCACATAAAAAATATTTAGCCTTGAAAGCACTATTTATATATCCAAAATCTTTATTAAAAACATGGGAGCACACTGCTGAGTAAAAACATCTGTCATTTCCCCTACATCTTCTTTTTTTCCCCTTAAACAGTAACACTCACATTTCAAATGGCTGAAGAGTTTATTTAAGTTATTCTGAGCATATGGAAAGTCCTTCTATCATCCACACACAAAGACAGATAGCAGTGAAACTCTTGAGATTGAAAGTCCTAAAACACTGAACATGAAGGGAAAAGAGTGAAAGAAAACACAATCATTATATGCCAGTGCTATACTGGATATGGTAGGTTTGATTATATGTATTCAATACAGTTCTAGGAATCAACTTTTTCACCTACGTCATTACTAAAGATTGGGTGGGTGAGCCATCTTTCTGAAAAGATATATTTATACTTTGCTGACAATGTTGTTTTTCATGTTTAAAAATAAAAATATTCCTTATAATAGACATATAATTATTCATACTCTGAGGGCTCCAGTATCAATATGTGGAATACTGGAGAAGAAAAAGAATAGTCCCTGCCTTGAATAGTTTACCCCATAAATCTGTCATTCAGCATAAATTTAAAAAGCTGGCTAGATTTTTTTGCTCTTGTTTGAACCTGTTTTTGCTTATGTTGCTTATATATTGACACTAACCCTCCAACCTCTATGGTCTTGCTCCTGATTTATAGCAGTGCACCTGTAAAGAAACACGTCATGTCAAATGGCTGCTTGGATGAGCCGGGCTAATTGAATGAGTGCAAGCTGAACTGCTGCACAATGGCTGTAGGACTTATGAGATAGCACAGCAGCAGCAATAAGAACAGCAGACTGGGGTTGTCTCTTTGCTGACGGACAGGTTAGGTCACCCAGCTTCCAGGACTCCATAGTCATTCCTCATGAATTTTAAGGGGAAAATCTTCTTATCTTCAGCAACTGCATAATTCTTGATCAGACATTACATGACACTTCTTTTTCCAGAATACAGTTAATGACTCTGTCCTGGCCTCCTGCCAGGTATGCATTTATACACTGCTTCAGCCTTTGCTTATCTGGAGAATGAGAGTGAGAGAAAAATACTGTGCATGTAACATATAGCAGAGCTTCCACAGGGCAGTGCACATGATATGTAACTGTACTTCTGGGCTAGTTTTGCACTGGAAATACAGATTCTTCTCACCATCTTTTTCTCAGCTCTGTAGTCAAATGAAAGGTTTTAGGTTTCTCCTTTTTAAATTTTATTTTAAAAGCCTATTTTATAAACATATTTTATCCTTAAATGATAATTGCATAACTAACTCTGCATTTCCTGAAGTTGCAGAAATCTCTGCAGGAGCTCAGATCATCTCTCAGACACACACAGGACTAGTTTATCCACTGGAGTAATTTAGTCTATCTCTTTAAGGAAGCAGTCTAACATTTGTAGTTGTATATATTTAAATTTTAGGAATGTTGCTATTTCTATTTGTGAATCTGACTGTCAGGCTTAAGATCAATAAAAGTAAGAATAGTCTCAGAACCTGGGGACTTGTCTAGATCTCACAAGCAAGACATAAGTGAAAATGAATTTAGACTGAATTAAGTTAGAACAATAATTCAGCTACAGTGAATGGTTTTCAATATTTCTTAGCAGTCCAGAGACAGTGAAAGAAAACTGTAAATTTTGAGAAAGGTAGCTATTTCCTATATATGTCAGATACCAAGGTATTTTCATCTGGTTAAAGTCTGCAGTGAAATTTCTGTAAGCCTAGTTGATGAAGATTGCAATTTAAGTCCCACACGTCATCTTCTTTTCTCTTCACAGCTGTTATGCTATGACATCCACTGTTTGGAAAAGAGGAGACACATCTGTCTGCTTCTTCAGTCCTGTCATTGACCCTTACCCTGACTATTAGTTGTCCATCACTGGTGATATCTGCTCTTCCACCTCCTCATCAAACCCTTCCATATCCAGATGCACCTAATCAGTTTCAGAGATGTGATTGATGGAAAGTCAGCCACAAGTGCAGGTTTAGGCCTTAACATAGCAAAGGCGTTGTACGTCGTACAGATGATGTGTTGTCCACCCACTTAAACAAGTTCTCCAGCTGCAGTAGTTGACATCTGTGATGCATTGAATCTGCAAAAGGACAGGATGAAAGGGGAGGGAGTGGTTATTATTCTTTGAAAGACATTGACAGGGGATGTGCTTTCTGTCTCAGAGTGAAAACCGAAGTGTTAGTGAAGGGGGCCCATGGTGGAGAAGGAGATGCAGAGCTGTCCCATCACCAGAGAGGAAATAAATTAGTCTAAAACAAACATTTCTGAGGCATCCAGATTTTCCTCCAAAGAGTTATATGATGAAAGGTCACACCAAGTATATTAAAAATTGCCAAGGATCCTTCCAATTCTACAGATCCATTATCTAAACTTTTGCCTTTAGTGAGCTCTAGCAAAGACTTGGCTCTGGATAATGAACACTTTCAGAAACTGGGTACAGTTCAGGAGTTGGCACTGGCCAGGGATCTTCTCAATAGGAAGCATGACTACAGCTGTCTTACTCTAAATACTAAGAAAGCTTAGTAGTGTGAATAGGACATACTAGACACTTGTCTTCAGTTCCAGGGGGAAAATTTAATTTATCAGTACAAATTTCCAGGCTCAAAAGTTGAATACCCCTGTAGTTGCCAATGGTGCTCAAAAGTATGGAAAAAAATTTCTTAAAACTGAAGTGCTTCTTACTATTTTCTGCAAGCAACAGAGCAACACACCTCTGGTTATGTCTTAACACAGATTGTCACTGGTAAGGCAGCATCAAGTATCAGGGTGCAAACTTGTTTGAATCCTTTTTTTAGTGCCTCTGAAGAAGCTCAGATGTTAAATCAGACAGACATAGGTAGGCACTGCCACTCGCAACAAGCAGGAGCACACAAGGGATTGATAAACCTGTGTACATGATCAAATGGCAAACTAAATATTCAGTGTACCATTCATAGCCTGGTCAGACTTTTACTTAATTTTATAATTTTAATATTACAAAACTAATTTTAATATTTCAAAATAAATTTTAATATTACAAAACTATCACAAGGTACATTCCACTACCATATCCTGTTTAAACACTGAAGCAGACACATTCTTTTACCTTGTATTAAATAAGAGTGGATTTAAGGAAATGTAGAACAGATTCCTAATCCAAAGTAAAAACCTCCCAGATCCATGTAGCTGCTGTGCCTTCAGCAGCCAGATTTTACCGTTTCCCATTTCCCGTGCAGTTGTCACTGTCAAAGCTGCTCTCTGCAGGTGGCAGTGCCTTGCTGCTAAATGGTGAGAGAGCTGAGAGCGAAATGAATCCAAGGCTGCTGCCAAGAGAGAGGCTTTGCTTGCAGACACATGAAGGGGAAAGCAAGCAGGGTGAATGGCAGAGGATGCTGGAAGAGATAGAGGACACACAGGATGCAGAGGTGAGGGAACAGAGGAGATACCTTTAAAAGGCAAAGAAGGAAAATTCAGATAAAGCAGCAGAAAAAGTGGAAGCTTCCATTATGACAGGTGCAGAGGAAGGGAAAGAAATGGAGAGGACCAAAATTAAGATTTTTATGAGGGTGAGGAATATTTCAAAGTATTTCCCTGCTATGACCCCCTAAAGAAGCAAGGGGTGGCAGGAGGGTGACTGCTGTTTTTATACCTACAATAGTTATCTGTGTCTTCATGATTCATTAATAATATACCTACTATGTACATAGATATTCCCTCAATGGATCATCTTTAGAAAAGCTGAAATTGTTCCTCAGTCTTTTCCCTAAGCACCTTTACAGGCCTTCAGTTGTCTTGTATTTTCCAAAACCAGAGAATGATTTCCTCTGGATTCATGATCTGCAATCTTATCACCTTGTTACTGCTCTGATAACACAAATGGCAAAGGACTTAGAGGAGCAAATGAATGGATCTTGAAATGCAAAGGTGTGACCTGACCCTAGGTGATAAAATAACCTATGAGAAACTAAAAAAAGAGAAAAATCTGACTTACCATGGCAAAAGGAATATGAAATCTATATTTTTTTTATTTTTTATTTGGAAGTTTAGCTCAACTTCAAATTCTTTCCTGTAGTCTCTCTTTTTTTTTTTTTTTTTAAGTGTAAGACTAGCTGGGCAAATGTGCCTGGGTCTGAGCAAAAGCCTTGAGATAAAAATGTTCTCTAACGTTGTTAAATGACAAAAGAATATTCCTGCACCATGAAACGGATTTGCTTCCCCTTCTCTCCTGAGTGATAACACTTCCAGGGAAAAACACCTCCTTTCAATCTACTTAATCAAAAGTTGCCACCGTTAGTAAAGTAGCATAAGTGTATTGACTTCCACAGGACACCCTCTTACACTCTCTTTTTAGGCAGGACTGAATTCTGTTGGTATAAAAACATTCTCCTTACCAGATCCTCAGAAAAGCTTTACTCAATTACATAACAGAAAGTTTTGTCTGCAGGTTATTAAGGAACGAGTGAGTTCAAGAAAAACAAACATGCTTCATAATTTATTTTTATTCCTTCTCAAGTAGCATGAGAAACCAAGTAGTGGTGCAGATAATGGAGGGATATCACCAAGAAATGAGATTTAAACAAGTATAGAATGAATAAACTGGGTTGAGTAGGCAAAGCGCAATACAGTCTTTGTTACAGTTTCGTGAAGATACCATAAAAAAAAAAAGAAAAAAGAAGGAACTTAGTGTGAAAAAGAAGTATTCGCTTAGTTTAGTTCCTTTTCATTGGTCTATTTCCATATACAATATGTTTAGATATAGGTCTGACATTTCAGGTGGTTTCTCTCTTGCTTTATATTTTGCAAACCAAATAAGAAATCTATCAGTAATGATATTAAAAGAAGTCTATCTAGTATCACCACCTATGCTGGGATTATGAGTAGCTCAGGTGTATTTTGCTTGCTTCTTACTTTAATTGCTGCAAGAACTTTTAAACCTGTATTTTTTTAAAGAAAGAAAAAGGGTCAACTATATCATTATCATATCTTGTGCTGGCTTGTTGGAAATTTTGTAATTGCCCTTTTCATAACACTTTGAAGTACTTCAAAGTTTCTTAAAACTTGGAACATTTGGACTATAACATAGCAACCACAGAGCCATAGAGTGTAATACAATAAGAGATAATATGTCATATCTTCCGGATCACCTGAAAACTAGCATTTAGATATTGATGTAATATTTCTTAATGGTGTCATTTGTGCTAAAATAATAACTGTTATTACAAAATACATAGGGTTTTTTGGTTTATTTTTTTTTCTTCTTAAAAAGGGCAGAAAGAAAAGCAAATAAATCTTTTAAGAAGGCAATAATGTAGAAATGTTAAATTTTGTGAGTATGTAGGTATACATTACATATGTAAATATATTTACATATGTAAATGTGGAACTAGATGATCTTAAGATCCTTTCCAACCCAAACTATTCTATGATTCTATGTTTGTACACTATAAGCTATATATAAAGAACTGCTGTCATGTGTAAATAAGTTGTTATCTGGGAGAACAGAATAAAGCTAATCTGTGCCTTCAACTTTTCAGTAAGATATTTGGGGTATCTTTGTGGATTGCAGCTGTTACTTGCATGCCTCTAAGTAGGCTCAATTTCAAAATTATTTCAAAATGCAAACTGATTATTTAATTTTCTAATTTATTAAGAGCAGCTAGCTACTAATTTATACTGAGAACAGAACGATCAATCAAGGCAACGTCCTATGTAGTAAAGGCACAATACTTATGCAGGAATTACTGCACCTAGCTAATGGTTTATGACTGTACAGGAAAAATTCTCTGATACTGTTTTGAACAGATTAACTATAGAAAATTTTTCACAAGATTAAGTTAGCCAAATACAAATATCACTGTTATTCTGTTGATTTCGGTTTTGCTTGTACAACTGAACAGTCATCTAGTACTCAATTACTTCTCCATAAATAAATAAATAAATATTTTCAACTCCCATTATCTAAACATTTTCATTTTTTTTTTTCATTAAATAAATGTATGCTGAAAGGCTCATAATCTCCAGCCTAGTATTGTGGTCTGCCTTCCTAATGAAAGAACAGTAGTGGACATAAAGATTCACCTATATATTTACTGCTGACACACTAATCGCCTTGTGTACAAAGTTGTGGTTACCTGCAATGGAGAGCTTTTATTTTTTTTAATTTAATATGCTTACCTCCACCCAAAGAAAAATTGCAGGATCCTTCTCAGAGTGAGGTGACAATACCAATAACTTGGATTCACTTGCACTTTTTGTGTATTTTCAAGCAATTAAGTTTACCTGAGGCTCATTTTTTATGAGCAATTTCAAAATTTTTTCAGTTTTTGTTTGCTTTAACAGAGAGAATACGATGGAACTGAAGCATTGCAAAAATGCGCCTTGTATTTTATTCATGACATTAACAGTAGAAACAGAATGGATGCAAAAAACATCTGGAATTTTTAAGAAATAGAAATTTTTCTATTAACTTAAAAGAAAGTGTCCAAGGCCTTAGATCTCTCCTGTTAAGTGCTAGTACCTACACATGGAAAAAAGATCTGAGAAATGAATTTTTCAGAACTCATCCTGCAATAAGCTGATAGCTTCCACTGGCAGCCACTTCAAAAATAACAACATAAACCAAAAGACTACCTGCTGCCTGCTTTCGATGTCTAAAACTCTCTTTTACTGTACAAAAACTGCCACAAAGTGGTCATGCTTTAACAAGTAGTATACCAAAATGTGATACTCTTATGACAGTAAAAGAGATAGGTAGTAAAATACAGGTTTCATTTTGCTTTTCACAAATATACAGAAGTTGCCAGGCTGGCAAGATTCATGGCTGGCATGTTAGAGGAATGAAAGGGAGGAGGGAAGGGAGGGAGGAGGAATGAAAGACATGCATATAACTTCTTCAAGCTGGGTACCGATGTTTTTTGTTACAAATAATTTGTGTTTGATAAACAATTTCTTTCAAATTAGGCATTCCAATAAGAGATGAAGGAAGAACACTGGGAGGACATCATTAATTTTGTACGTCTGAGGCTGTTAAATTCATTATTATATCATGGATAGAAAAACATGCCACAGTCCAGGAAGCAGAACAAAATTGCATATTTTCTGTGTCCGGAAGCCCTAAGAATCTCCAGACTCAGAGAAAAGTCATATAGAAATGTAAATTGAGGATGTGATGTATGGTAAAGAAAAGGACATCTGTTTGGATTTTGGCAAGATCAAAAAGCAGAGAAAGTGAATGCCTGGTATCAGGGATACATTTTGTATAGCAAATAAACAGGAAATGTAGATGGACCTAATAAGAAAATATTTTGGATTTCAAAAGGAAAATCAGTGATGTTAGCAAAGAGGGTAGGTATGAAAGTCTACTGTAGCTGTTTCCCACAAAGTTTAGTTCTCCTTTACAAAAGTATCCTTTGTTGGAAAACACTAAGTTGCTCTCAAATGCTGAATGAAACCTGTGGTCTCAGAGTATTGTGAAAGTACGATGAATCAGAGTGCAGTGAATTTAAACGAGAAGTTACATATTCTCTCTGTAGATTTCTTGTGGATAGAGTAAGTAATGTTGTGTTTTGTAAGATGTATAATTTGATTAAAATGGTTTCTGTGAGGAAAACAAGATTTACAAGTCAAGATTTTGATACTATAGCTAACTCTAATAAATTTGATCAGGGGGCTGGAGCATCTCCCATACGAGGACAGGCTGAGAGAGCTGGGACTGTTTAGCCTGGAGAAGAGCAGGCTGCATCATGATCTCATAGCAGCCTTCCAGTATCTGAAGGGGACCTATAGGGATGCTGAGGAGGGACTCTTCGTTAGGGATTCTAGTGACAGGACAAGGGGTAATGGGTTAAAGCTTTAACAGGGAAGGTTAGATTGGATATGAGGAAGAAATTCTTTACTGGTAGGGAGGTGAGGCACTGGAATGGGTTGCCCAAGGAAGTTGTGAGTGCTCCATCCCTGGCAGTGTTCAAGGCCAGGT
>JBCJKH010027264.1:0-10658 GCA_039877255.1 Loriculus beryllinus | reverse complement strand
TTTCACTCTCAGTGCCTGTCATCTATTTTACTTTCTCAGTTCTTAATACTCTGGAAAATTGAATTCACTGAAGCAACATCCCCTTCAGGCCAGGCTCCAGAGAATTCTAGCTGCAATTCAGACTTTAGAGATGTGGACGGATCATAAGCTTTTGCTTCTGACAAATGGAGCAACAAGGGGGACATGGAAAACCCAGTATTCTTTCTGCAAACTTTCTAAAAAATATTATTCAGAAAAAAACTCAAAGCAAACTGAGGAGTGTTTCTATAAGGAATCCTTGTTTAGAGCATGCCAGCTGTCTTTCAACAACCTGTGTCTCACTGAAAGAGGGTATCTCTTGACTCATCCAAATGTTTCAGTGGTGCAACAAAAGGGTTCAACACTATGGGACTGGTAAAGATTAGTAATTGAACTTCAGCAGTTCTTTTGAGCTTATAGTTTCATATATGAGGTAAAGAGCAACTAAAAGAAATCAAAAATGCTTGAACCACCAAAATGCAATGCAGAGTTTTCCTCATTCTCTGGTACTTCTTGTGGTTGTCAGTAGCGGGATGGCTTAAGATTCTCTCTGGGAAGTTAAAAGGGGGCACCATTCATAACTCAATGTTTCTTCCTTTGGTATAAATGTCTACATAAATGTGTATCCAGTGGTTGGCTGTAGTCTACTCTGGAAAAGGCAAAGTGATACTTTCTGCAATGAAGGCACATGCTTTATGATTAACTGTGCACATCTTAACTTTTTACATGATCTTCTAGATGCTGAGGTTGAGTCAACTTGGATAGTCAGACACTCTTAACTCTTTCTTGTCATAAATTCAAGTCTGGTGGCCTTTCCGTGATTTTCTCTGCTTAAAGCTGCTTTTGGGTACAAAAGCAGTGACCGTAATTGCTCTTAAAATACTCAGGAGGCATGGGTTTATTTTGTAGTCATAGTTGTTTCTACTGTTTTTAATAGTCCCCTGGGTGCTGCTCTTATGTGCAGAAATTCGGGATGCCACATATCAACATGTGGCTTCAGGACCCACAAAATTATTTATGGCCATCTAATGCTGTAGTTACTAAATTTCAAATTTCACTCTTACTATTTTCTCAGCTGTTTTAATCTATCTAATCTGTCTTAATCAAATCTTGCTATATAGTTATTTTATGTTTTATAGCTGCCCAGAGACTTGTTTCTGATGGGCTTATTTTCATAAAAATCACCCACCAGTTTAAAGCAAAATCCCAGCCTAACCCAGAGAAATCCAATCTGAGCACAGAAGTTGGCTGGCTGTGTAACAGTACAGCAAAGCCAATTCAGGTTTCCTTATCCAGGCTTATATCTGCTTTCTTCTTCCTGATTTCCTTTAACAGTGTGCTTGAACCAAAGTCACACAGGTGCATTCTCAGAATTGTCAGAACCTGGACGGATAACTGAGCTTCCATGCCTGTTCAAGCCACTCCAGTAATAACAAGAAAGATGGGTTCTTTTGGTTTTAGGACTGAAGATTTAACTCTTTGATTATAGCTTGTAGATTTGTGACCATTTAATCCTGACTCCTCTCTGATTACTAAAATACATGTGTATTGCCTACTGCTTTGATTAGGACTCACTAAAAAGACTTTGTTTTACTGTAGTCCTTTTTATTTGGCCTCACAACAAGTTCTGTGTAGCAGTTTCCTGAACCATGTATGGAGGGTCTCGCTCCCACCCAGAAATACTTTGCATGTAAGTGCCAGTCACATTCAAAGCAGAAAGAAATATATTAATCAAAAAAGTGAATTTGGTCAAAGTACTGCTCCCACTTGGCCCCATCATGTGCACAAATGTTGAACACTGCAAGGACAGAAAGACTTTTTCATATTCAGTGATTGAGTTTAAAATTTAGTTTAAAATTGTAAGGGTATCATTTCTCATCGTAAGGGTTCAAAGGATTAATAGGGATTTTCATTGCATTGAGCACAGTACTTATAATAGTCTTGGTTTAAACTTTAAAGGACGGGTGAAAAGAGAGCAGGGGAGCTGAATACTTGCCTTATATGTTGGAGAAATTGTTCATTCATGTGAAATGCTGACCTCTGTCATCCTGCCAAGCTGACTGGGCCCTAGGGTGAGCGACTGCTTGAGTGCTCATTGAAAAAGTTAAAGCTGCCTGGGGAGTACTTTAAAAGGACAATGTCAAGGTTGGTATACCCAAAATCTGACCTGTCATTTTTTTTCCTCCCTCTTACTTCTTTTTGAAAAGTTCATGTCATTTATTTTTACTTTTTTTTTTTTTTTTAATCTTTTCATCTAAACCAAAATGCTTCAATTGCTATTGAAGGCCAGTGATTAGGAGGAGAGCTTGTGAGAGGTTCGGTGTGGTGATATAGATGTTAAGAAGAAGGAAAAATCCTGAAATAAAACACAAGTATCTGGATTACCTTTGAATTAGCTGAGAGTAACACAGAATTCAGGCTGAAATGGTAAATAGATCAATGAAAAAGAGCAAGGATAATCTTCAGTAATGAAAATACAAATGCAGGTCCAAATTGAAGTTCACAATAAGTTAATTCAAAGCCTCCATTTATTTTTATTCTAATAGTTTTTGTTCTAGTTATATGTGCTAATTTTTTCTCAGTAATATCAGTTTGTTATCTGTAATTTGTCATAACTGAAATATACCATTCCCTCTTATTTTCTTTGCCTGATGGCTTAAATGTAAACCACATTATATCAGTATCATTTTGTTCTATATGCTGTAGTATCCCAAGACTCCCATCACTGTTATAATCTTGCTATGCTACTTGCTGTAAAAGTGTCACACAAGTATTGCACTTAACTAAATAATTCCTAGTCTGATTGGAAAATAGATGGAACAACTACATGTGCAAGTCATAAAATGAAAATAACAAAGAAATGGTAAAATCAAAGTAAGGAATTTTTTTTTTTAACATAATTATGTTTACAAAAAGATGCAGGGGAGTGTAGGGAAAAAAAAGTCCCAAAACCTGAGCTTTGGAGATTGCAGTTCTCCTGTCGTTTTACCCTACAAAATTACAGAGAACGCAGGTAGAATGATCTTGTTGCATGATCACAAGGGGATGATGAGATTAGTTTTACAAATTAGCTTTCAAGTTAAGCCTTTCAAGCTTTCATGAGTTTATCCTGTTTCTAAAAAAGTTCCTGTGAGCTGTGAGACTCACTGCTAGTTTCCTTCTCAGTTCAGAAAAACCCCACGCTGCTACTAAGGAAACTCTAGAATGTCACAATCTCTTTCCTCGCTCCAAAATAGTATCCTTCCCTCTCTTTATGTTGGACAGGCTCCATCCCTTCCCACCTGAATTGTCAAAACCATGCTGTGCCTTGGGAATATCACCTTTTCAAAACCTTTGGAGGATACATCATATTCTAGTAGTTTCTAATAAAGATGATGACTGAAAAAAAAACCAACCAAATACCCACACCACCTTTTTGCAAGACAAACCTCTACAAGAATAATTTCTACTTCCTCTTTGTAGCTAACATATTACATGTTTTCTAAAGCAGACTAAAAACCCAGGCAATGGTAAAGAAGCTGTCTTGGTTAAAAGATACGCTGCCTCCTGCCAAGAAGGCTGTTTAGTGTTCCTCTATTACAGCCATCTGTAGCAAATTGTATAGTTATGGTAATAGTGCCCTCCAGAGGAATTTTGAAGGAATTATAACACTCGGAGCTAATAAAAAAGATGTTTTAAAAATGAGTGCAATAAAAAAAATGGAATATTATTAAAATGATAAAATACTTGAACCTCAGGGGGAAAAAATCTCAATATCAAAGCTCTTTCTATTTTGCATGTACATTTACATCTAAGAAAACCATATCCTAGTTACAATAGGCTTCTTCATAGCCTGATAGCAAACATAAGTTTGTATAACTTCATTTGAATCAAGGATATAAAAGTAGATCAACCAAGCAAAGAATGAGATGATTATTTCTAGTCTGCAGCAGACATGAACAATGTATTGGGTGGGCTGCAGATTCGCTATAGGATGTCTGGAATTTTTCTGGACCTGCTGTTATAATGTAGGCATGACATGGTTAATTATGGCAGTCAGAAGTAAGAGCAGATGTTCAAGGAGTTCTGTGGATAAGGTTTATTTTAATATAAACCATGTTTACATTCTCAAATTCCAATATAGAGGCTTTTTTCATGGCCATTGATTGCAACATGCTGTGACTGCCTCAAAGGAAGGGCATATTACTGCAGTTCAATGTGTACCTTATTTTAGGCTCTATCTTGGAAGCCTGCAGTACAGCCTTCTGAGACAGCACCTTAGCACCTGGATGTCAGGTGTATTTAAATTTTCTTGGTTTTGTTTTTTTAGGCTCTCAACCTGTAGGGTCAAGTTTCTCTGTCTTACTTTCTGAAACCCCTGTCCCCTCCTCCTCCAAAAAAATCCCAACCAGCCCTTAATTAAAACCAAAATGACAGTGACATCTCTATTCATTTGCTTTCAGGCATACCTGAGGCTCATTTCTGACCTGAATGTTGCAGGTTTGCAGTCAGGTGTCCAGGCTTGGAGCTTTCATCAGAACAGTTCCCACACTAATGCTGCTAGAACTGGAAGGAGCAGTCTGGTGTTCCTGTGCTTGGGATCAGATGGATCTGGTAAGTTCAGCACTCCCTTGGAAAAGAAGGGAGATGGTTATGCTGCTTGTGGTGTATCTCTTTGTCACCACCATCAGTCTGAAACTTCTAAGCTGAGGTTTCTTATTTTGCATGAAATTCAAAGGAGAACAAAATGAGCTAGGCATAGGCTTGTACGGAAGGGTGGCAAGGTATCACTGCTGAGTGTAGGGAATGTACCTAACCCCAAAGCTTCCTGGTTTTTTTGTTTGTCTTTTTCATTTTCCCCAGCAACTGCGGTAAAAAGTATGTCTCTCCCTGTGTGCATTCATGTCATAAGTTCATGGTGGTTTTGGCCATTTTGTAGGCCAGGGCGCGTGCATGGCACTACATGGGTTTTTTTAATAGGAGTTATCCTCCAACCCCCACACAAAAGTACCAGGAAGAGTACTTTTCTTCTTGTAGAAGAGGCTTCTCTTCAAGAAGAGACTGTCGATCTTCTTGAATGAGGGGTTTTCATGGGTTGGTGGGTGGGTGGAGATGAGTAGAGGACTCTCTTGCTTCTCTCTCTTCTTTTCCTAATCCAGTGCTTGCCGGATGATTTGAACTTGTGAGCTGGGAACCTGTCCTTGGAAGGTAGCAGCTACCTGTGGAGGTTTACTGTGCATGAATACAAACTCCTTCTCCTTCATCTTACCCTGAAGTATCCCTACTTCAGTACAATTTTCTCTTGCCCTCCACACCTCATTGTTGCAGTTCTTCCCTGGTTGCACATGTGCCGCAGCTCATCTCTGATGTGAAGCTGTGTGCTGCTGACCCCTCCTTTCTTGGGATCAATTTATTCCTGCTTGTGAGAGCAAGACAGAGCAAAGTGGAAAGGCCAGAGGATCAGAAACAATAAGGTTTGTCTGGGCTGTCCAAAATAATGTAAGGCCAAACAGAAATCAAAGTCATAGCTATTGCAATGGGATGAGTAGAGCGTACTTTTATTACTGCAGAAGTGCTGCAGTGTGAGTATTTAGCCCAGCCCCAGTGGATGAACCTCACCCGTTTAATCTACAGGTCCAGTGAACAGTCTTCCCTGTTGGTCCCCTGGTTCATAAATACAAAAACATCATTAGCAAAACTAGCAGGTTATTACAGGACCTGAAGCAGCAGAGAGCAGTTGCTATTGCACAAATAATCTGTGTTGGTACCATTGATGGGGAAGGTACTTTGGGGTGATAGATGAAGCTGGATTCTCAGTGCTACAAATATGTCTTTCCCAGCCATTCATTCATGGTCAAGTCTAGTCATGGTGGAGGACTGCTGTGAACTTAGTTTCCACATAGCAGTTTGCAGAAATATGTTTTATTGCAGGTAAACAGCCCCTTTGAATTATTTATATGAAAACTCAAGTAAATTATTGTTGGCTTTCATGCTGCAGGTAAAGTTTTAATGAGAACAGTATTGAATGCTTTCCTGGCATGTATATGCAACCTAAGTATGAAGCCAAATTAGCTATGTAAGCAGGTGCTTTTTATCCTGGATTGTGTATAAGGAATACTGTACACTTGGTTTAAAAAATACATATATGTCAATGGACTATTTTTTCCATAAAACACTTTTTTTTTTTTTTTTTAATAAACAAGTGTTTCAGTTGCACTGTGAGCAATTACAAATTAAAATTCAAGTCTGAAGAAAGATGTAAGAACATACCCATGTGCAGGAAGTCGGGAAAAATTCAGACATTGCATTATTTGAGATCTAGCACTGCAGTATATACACTTGAAAATGTAAGCAGAACATTCTTGTGGAAGGGCAAATCGAGACAAGGTTAATTCTCTGTAAGCAAGCTACTGATTTGGCTTTAGATGCCTGCATTTTTATGCTTAAGCAGTTATTAATTTGTTTGATAAAGACAGTAGAGCTGATTTAGATGTACTATGTTTGCAGTGCATACTAGGTTATAGTATCATATGTATTGGTTTAGAGTATAAATCTAGTATAAGGTTTTATAATTTCACTGATTTTGCTGTAGGTACCTGTGACATCAATAAGAGGAAAGAAAAGACTTAGTTCTACTAGTTCATGTGAATACTAAACAACCACTGTGCTGACATGTCGTGTGAACTAAAGGTCCACTCACAGCAGAACCCTACAAAGAGTGCAATGGGTCCTTATTACTGTTGCTACTGCCTTTTTATATAGGTCACTTAGGAGTTTAATTTAAAGTCATATTCAAGTTGGGTTCTCTTCAAGGCAATCATGGTATTAACATCTCAGCTCCCTGAGGCAGCATGGCCAGGCTAATATAGTGAAGTCATCCTGGCTCTGGCACCCCAACTGGGCTCTGCCGGAGTGGTTGAGCTCTGTGCTTTGGGGTGTTCTCTGCTCTGTTTTCGTTCTAGCAATCCTGTAGAGCCCCATGCACTATGAGCTGCAGTGGAAGGAGGGTCTTCGGAATGGTGGTTGACAAAATTTTCCACAGGAAAAGCCTGCTGTAGTTGGCTAGGCAGTTTGTCTTAACAGTGTGCTAGTATCACAAGGCTGTGTTTTTATATTTGTACAGTCTATGATATGAAAGATTTCTGGAAAGTCAACAAACCCTATTGAGTACACTGGAATGACAAAGCTGAATTTCACAGAATGCCATTGAGCGGGCACACTGGACTGGGGAGACAAAAAGAGTAGCATAAGAAAAACATTGGAGAAAATCACAGAAGGTAAGAGAAATGGAATAAACCAGTGCAAATTGAAATGTACAAAGCCTTGTGAACGAAAGCTTTGCCTTGAAGTACTGTTCAGCTTTGGGATGTTTGACTCAGCTGAAACTTGTGGCTTGACTTCTTTTCTGAGGTGTTTAAGCTCTTTTCTTGGGTCACTTAGTGTTTATTAAGCATTTATATGTATGTAGACACATATTAGGCTTTTATAGAGAGCTCTTTATAAACATACAATTATAAACATATATGTATGTATATACATGTATGTTTACGTACATATATTTATATGTAAGCCTACATATATCAGACTGTATGTGTATATATACAAATAAAAATCTGCCTGCTTGTCTTATTTTAATTCTATATTTTAAGATAGTTCTGAGAGTTGCTTCATTTCAATAATTAATTTTCTGAGCAATTTGATTTTTTTAAAGCTGGATTGTTTCTTCCAGAAACAACTGCTAAAGTGTGCTCTTGCCTTCACAGGATCAAAGTACGTAAGATGTTCAAATAAAAGGAGAGATTAAGATCCATAGTCTGCATTTAGTCATGGCTAGCTTTGGAGTCGGTGTGTACAGGCTGTAGAGGTTGCTCTTTCACAACAGCATATTTCAAACCTCAGGAGGGTGTTGGTAAGTTAGTAATGTATCTTATATGTAGGTGTCAGCAGAGCCTGTGAAAATGTTTTCCGAGTAAACCAAAATGTTTCCTTTTTTTCTTAGAAAAGTGAAACTTTGCTTCTCACCCCGCCCTCCCCCTCTGCATTCCTTCTCTCTTTGTCCTTTCCCTGACTTGTTCTGTGTGATTAAATAGTGGGTTAGGATTGTTTTTATGGTTGAAAAGTACTTCTTGCCCTTTAGAGCAAATGTCATCTTTACTGATGAATCATTTGACAATGACTCAACTACTGTATTGTGTTTGTTGCAACTTTTAGTTTCGTTGCCCAGCAGCATCTAATCTGCTGAGTTTTACTAAACTGGTAAGAGTTTAGTAAAGAGTTTAGTGCTTGAGGAAGCTTCTAAGTGAGAAAGAAATAAGGAGCTGTAAGGCAGACCCCCCCCCCCCAAAAAAAAAACACAAACAAAACCAAACAAAAAAACCCCAATCAAACCACAACAAAAAAACCCCTAACAAAATAACCAGTGTGCCCAAAACAAAACAAAACAAAGAAAACCACACAAAGAAACCACCAACCAAAAAAAACCCGAACAGAAAAAAAACCCCCACTGCAGATCTTAACTTTTTTAAATTATTATTATTCTTTTTTAAAACCAGAATTCTTGTTCATCTTATGCTTCAGTGCAACAAAATCTCAGCATTTGTCTTTACCAGCATATGTAAACACGGTGTTGTACCTATGTAATTTTACTGATACCTCGTTATTGCCTTGGTGCAGCAGTAGTTTGGAGCACTGATGTAAGAGAGATAGTATCACACAGTTTTCAAGCAGGATCTCAACAATCATCAGTCATTCCCATCAAGAGCAACTTTGACGGAAGTGTTTGCCAGTGATGATGATAGATACGATGACATTCCCTCCAGCTGGACATTCCCTGCAGTTTCTTAGTTTCCAGTGTGCTAGTCCTTTCCTGACAGTTCTGGGAAAATGACAGTAGGTGGCACTGGAAGAATAGTATCACAGACGGCTGGATCTGTTATGAAATGGAGCAGTTTCCTCACTGGCTCTCTATTTAGCTAGTTTTCTGGCCCCACGGATTGCTGAAACACTTCATTGCATTTCCTTTGCAAGCCTGTTATTACTCAAAGCCTCAAGGCTTCAAGTGCAAGGGCGTGATTTGGGAAAGATCCAAATAGTGAGTGAAGCAACACTTGAGAGCAAAAACCTGCTGAAGATGCTGTGTTTCATCTCGGGGTGTGTTAGAGTGACTATTTTGATAACTCTTTAGATGCAGCTTTATATCTGACCTTGTACAAGGTAGGTCTGATAAAAAGCTGAATGTAAAGAGCTAGCAAAATAGCAATCCATGGGGACAGAATTATCAGACCTACCTTGTATGAGCACATTCACATATGGTCAAATTGAATATATGGTTCTTTAATCTGAGTGAGATGTGGGCTTCTGACAGTTGGTGGAGCAGCGAGAGTGCCTAACAGAAGGAAAGGAGGTATCTCAGAGAGTATCCAGTTTCCTTTGTCTCTATTGATTTTGTCCCACATGCCAGCAAAAGAGGAGGAGAGAATTCTTGGTAGTTCTAGGAGGAATTAGAGTAGAAAGTGACTCAGCAGTTCCCTGCCTACTACTTTGGTGGGAAACAGAAAAACAGTGGATATCTTAAAAGCCTAATAAAATTCTGAAAATGTTCAGTTTTCCAAGAAAAAGCTTCATAACCATGTCCTAGCACAGTTCATATTAGGAATATAGCCTTCTTTGTTTGCTTGGGAATACGAGCTCTTCCTGCTCATATTTCCTCTATTTTCTTGATCCTCCTCCTTTTATTGTGTCCAGTCTCTGTGAGATGAAACAATATCACACTGCCATAAACTCTGAAATGGCAGGTCCTAAAATTGCTGTGTTCCTTTCTCTCAGGATTGCCTCACAATAATCACTGGTAACAACTACAGTTCAGCACAAATGCCACCAAAGAGTTTGTGGAGCAAGTTGATATTTTGAGGGTTAGAGAATAGATGAGAAAAAATGCATCATCCTTCACCAACTGAAATAAGTTTTATCCTTGGCTAACTGCTTTTAAATTACAGTGACATCACTGACAGCTTTTGCTGTACTTTGAAGGGCATAGTTTTCCCTGTAATGCTTTATCAACTTATTGCTTCATTTAGTTTATCAGATATAAGATGTCTGAGATTAATTATTAACTTGAAATGCTTTATCCTAATCTGTTCAGTTCTACTGCATAGCTTTTTATATCTGAAATATTGTTTTGTTGATACTGACTCCTTCACTATTTTTGAGGATATTTTTTTCTTCTCTGTAACCTTGGAGCAGACCAGGATTGGGATTTTGTGTAAATGCTGAATAGCTCAGTGGAGCAATTTATACCTTTTTAAGGAATGGTATGAAATGTGAAGGCAGATGGTCCCTGAGGGAATCCTCTCTTCCTTGTGCCTGGAGCAGACTTTGCTGCTCCCTTTTATGGAGGGTCTTGGGCTCCTTAAGGTCTGGGAAGATGTTTGTGACCAGTGCTGTATTTACTTCAGCTCTCCAGCAGGCCTTTTGCAGAGGGGCAAGGCTTCATCAGTCTTTGAGAAATGCCCTAGCATAGGGAGGTTCTTCTTCCGTTAGGCTGTCCTGGCTCTGCGTACTGAGGGGCCAAAGCCAGAGGGCCTCTGCCCTGCAGGATTTGTACCACCCTCTCTCCTTTTCCATTCCTTCTCCTGCTTTTCCACCCCCTCTCCATCCCTTCT
>JBCJKH010027263.1:3873-34226 GCA_039877255.1 Loriculus beryllinus | reverse complement strand
ACCATAAAAATTACTTTCTATAGTAGCATCTTGGAGCACAAGACCAACTGTCTTCCCTCCCTGCCACTCAAGAATTAACTAAGTTTCACATAAACTTATCTGTAATTCACCTATGCTTTAGTCTAAATTTAAGGATCTTAAAGATTATCACCAATTACTGTGCTGAGCACTTGGCTTAGTTTAAGTAATACAATTCCTTGCCATCATTGCAAAACCTTTTTAAGAAGCCTAAAGTTTTCCGGATGTCTCCAATACTTGGGACATCCAGAGCATCAATGACTATGGAGCTGTAGCCAAGGTCTCAAAGGTCTAAGATTACTTCCATTACAAGGAATTACTGGATTCACAAAATACGTATGTATGCAAAATACCTTAGAGTTTGTTCTGCAAGACACAAGAAGTAGTTATTTAAGGATTTCAAACTCAAGCACAGGTGCCCGTGTTAATTTTTAGCTATATTAACTGATTCAGGAATTTTTTAATGATAAAAGTTGAAATCAAGGAAACTAATTTTACCAGACACATGTTGTCACTTCAAAGTAGGAGAAAAAAAAGCATAAATATCCTCGCATACTGTTCTTACTGTTCACACAGAAAAAGGCAACAACTGGAAGGAACTGTTTTGCCTACACAGAAGGGGGGGGGAATAATACATATATACACCACAAACCTCCTCCTCAGAGTCGAGGGTATCATCCTCAGTAATGAAAGGTAATTGCTGACAAGCACCATTGTAAAACAGAAAATGTGTTAGTTGAATGGAAGCACTACAGACTGAAAGCCTGAAGATGGACGTGGTTACTCTTGTACTCAACACAGTTCACTCATCCTAGTAATGTCCACATGCAGGGCACCTATTACATTACATGCCAGCTGTCATTCTGAACTGTTATTCACTTCCATACAAGTAGAGTCAGAGCACCTGTCCACAAGGAACTGCATCATGTTTGGCATTATAAAAACGCTCAACTTCCTGGAAAGCAGTATAGTATTTCAGGAGTTGCTTACATCAATTATGTAATGCTAACTGTGTAACCACTTGCTCAGATTTGTGTAGTATATGCACCTAAAGTGGGAAAAGCTAAGGGCATTTTAAGAGATAATTAAAGAAATACATCCACCCTTTCCTCCAAATAAAGCTGCCAAATGCTTGCTTTTTGTCCAGCCTTTCTCCTCAAGGGCACCCACCCTCAGTATATGCCTGACAGCCTGTGAGACTGGTCACTCTGCTGAGCACCTGGCAATCTCCAGGACAGCAGGAACGAGAGGCAGCAGCCTGCACACTGCTTTGTCCTCTTTTTCTCTACATTGCCATCTCTCTCCCCTATGAGCTGTGACGTAACCAAAATCCGAAGCTGTAGGAGGGCACAAAAGAAAGGCTGCTGAGCCCATGCATGGCATGCTGCAACATGTTCCCTGACAGCCAGCCCTCAACTCTACGGTGTTGAATATAATAGCTATACCTCATTACTCTTAGCATGCAGTGCACTATAAAGAAAGTTGATCATCCTAACACTATAATGAAGAGAAGTTTATCTTGCTAATTTCTCAGTATTAACAACAAAGGTGCTGCACATTTATTGCCAGCAGCTTTCCCCTGTGAGCTACCAAATCAGTTTCTAAGAACTTAATGCACTTCAGTACTGGTAGAAGTGCCTTTAGTTAATGAATGTTTACCAAGAACAGGTTTTCCACATATAAAGTAATACCACTTACTTTTACCAAATGAAAATGTAGTACTTGAGGAAAAACAAACCTGCCATTTTACAGCAACACTAAAACTAGTATAGAGGTGGTAAAGAACACTGAAAAAACTGTGGGGTTTTTTCTTTAGAATCTGATTTTTTTTTTGTTTTAGTGCCACATGTCATCAGTAGCATAACAATAAACGTGAAGAAATGTGTTACATAACTGAAACAATAATATAAGGGTGGAGAAGCAGCAACTGTCTAAAGCTTTACACTATGATTTAATCTCTTATTATTGGCTCTCATCAGAATTACAAGGAGTGTACATATTTACAAGTTTACGTACCAGCTCATCATCTCTGCCTTGGTTCTTACTTGATGATTCAGTGTCCATAGGAGTGTCATTGTGATCTCCCTCTATGTTCTGCCTCTCTATTACAGAAGCATTAGCCACACTGAAAAGGCCATGAATATTGACACGCACTTTAACTTTCACTTTGGAATTGTCACCATCATGTTGGGGACCCACATTTTGAACAGTGAAATGCCCTTGGAAAAAAAAAAAAAAAAAGGTTTTAAATTTTTCTTCCAAAAAATAGTGATAGAGGAAAACCAAAAGGAAATGAAATACAACTCTTTAAGGGTGTTCATTTACATAGTAACTTCACGTAACTTTAAACTACTTGGAAAGCGATTGGGAAGCGATTTTACAACATAAACTGCAGCTACATAAACTAGAATCTGCTTAGTTAAGATGGTTTTGCTTTATCTGTATTTCATAAAAAAGAATTAAAACCAAGCTATCACTTGGTAGTATTCTACTTCTCTTCTCTAACCACTGCTCTGAAGTGCCTACTCCACCCTGAATAGGTCCTTTGTCCACATAACATTTTCCTTTATTCAGTGCAAAATTTGTTAACAGAGATAAAAGATGTATTTGAATTAAGTTAACACTGATGCACTACACATTTTGAAGCATCAACAGTGCTTATCAAGGCTTCTGGAAGCAGCAAGATTGATACTTCATCTTGCAACTTCCTGAAAATTTGAGTGTAAACAACACAGACAGTACACACATAAAGAATGTTTCTTTCTAAAGACAATAGTCTTATTGTATAGACAGCTAAATAGGCAGCACCAAGTTTCTATCCAATTCATAAATCAGTAAATAAAATTGTGTATTAGATTAAAGACCCTTAGGAAGGTACCAGTAACTGCAAGTAAGGTAGTATAAGCTACCAGGAAACTTACTCATACCATCTAATACTTTAGACTCTACTACAGATGCTGATTAAATTCATCTTGTACATTCAGATTAATGGCATGAGACATGCCAGATATCCGTCTGGACAGGTAACTATCTAGTTTAACAGCTCTATTCTCCTCTGATCTAATTTCTTTGAAAAACCCAGGCTGGAAGGCATACAGCCACCTTATCCATTTTACAGAGGCTGGGAAAAAAAGTATCACCCAACAAAACAAAGGCACCCAAAAAGCAGGCAACAGA
Organism: Loriculus beryllinus; assembly: GCA_039877255.1. Classification (NCBI taxonomy): domain Eukaryota; kingdom Metazoa; phylum Chordata; class Aves; order Psittaciformes; family Psittacidae; genus Loriculus; species Loriculus beryllinus. The sequence goes on along the minus strand of JBCJKH010027263.1, from coordinate 31,031 downwards.
GCACTATATTCTTCATACCTACATTTTTGGAACTTAGAGTATCCCTAAGGCCCCTTCCAGCCCAAGCCATTCTATGATTTTTAAAGCATTCAAACAATGACAGAATTAATTACCTTTTTTTAAGGAACTACCAAACAAAAATGTCAATACTGTTTGATCAATGCATCTAAAACCAGAGCTGCAAAGTTCAGCCTTTCTAAAGAACCTAGGCTTTTTTATAACCTAGGAAATACAGAAGTAACAGATCTTAAACAGGAGAACCACTTTTGCTATCATCAACAGGAGTTCTGTATAAGGGTTTTATTCAGATGCCCTTACCTATTCTGGAATCAGGGTAAGGCACTTCATGTGGATGGGTGTAGTAAGCTTCCAGGTCAAAAGGCTCTTTCTTGTGAAAAGTAATGACTTTTGAGAATGGAGCAGCATGGTTCTTGCTGAAGACTTCACACTCCCTAAAGCATTAAAATATCAAGTAAGGTTAAACCACTGTGCATAAAGATGGTTAATCAAAATCAAGGGATGTTAATGATCAGCAGTCATGCTAACCAAGTACATACATAGTTTAGTTTAAGTCAGTTTACGACAAGAGTAGCAGGCTGAAAGCCTGTAGCTCCCAAAGCTGGACTAAGCATTCTGTGTCATACTTAAAGATTAAGCAACTCCACACCAATGTTTTCTAATTAAATGTATAATATACATGGAACTAAATGTATTTCCAATTATTAAGCAATTATTAATACTAAGTAATTATTAAATATCTTTCCAATTATTAACTGGAATTTGAAAGTTGTAATGCAGGAAAAAAAAAAGAGAATTAAAACTGTTTGAGTGGATGACAGCTTCAAAGGCTGAAACCTTGTGTTTTCCATAGCTCAACAGATTTCTTTCTATACACAAATATACTTTCTAGTAGGCACCATATAACTTACCCTGTTCCTTCTTCATAAGATGATTTCCATCTCAACGTTATAGAATAAGGAACAACATCTGTGATGGAAAATTCACGCACTTTAAAAGCTGGGGAAAGAATTGCACACTAGAAAACAAAGACCAGAATTTTATTATATCCATGTAGTCAAATAAGCAGCAGGTACAATAACTAATACCCAAGTGCAAAAAGGTTATAATTAAAAGAGGTCACATGGAGGTCCTGCTTATCACAATTTTTAATAGTAGTTTCTTATGCTTAGTAGAAAGTTAACTAAACTGATTGATGTAACTAAAATAATAGTAACAGATGCTACCTGCCCAGTGACTATCAGTAAAGATACACAGCAATGGCTGCACAGAAGTGGAACAGGGCATCTTGGGTCATCCAATTTAACAGGTCTTTAACAAGATCATCCTCCTAACAGGACACAAATTATGCACATATACTTTATGTTATTATCAGAGCGTAACAGCCATTTATGACATGGCCACTGTCACCAACTGCTGAAAGAACAAGCAAGACTCTACAACTTATTTCAGTTTCTGGTTAGTTGTATTCATTGGTTCATGATGTTAAAGAAGCAATACTCAAGTTGTATTGCAGTAACTATACCTGCAAGGCACAGCCTCTTGCAACAGCTTCGTCAGCATTTAGCGTGGTGCTTATCTCTTTACAGAAAAAGCTAGAGATCTGCTCCTTCACTGCTGGAATCCTAGTAGCCCCACCTACTATTTCTATACTGTAGATATCTTCACGTTGAAGTTCTAGAAAACAAAGTGCATGGCCTTAAGTTATCATCAAGACATCAAAAAGCTGTCTGTGGACAACCAGAAAAAGTAAGAGTTCTCTTATTATCTTTACCCTGTGACAAGTACTGAATAGATTCAGTGGCCAACAAGGTATTTAAACCAGGTTTGTCATGATGTGTCCTATTCAACCTTTTTGTTTCTCCTGCAGACTACAAAGTTTTCTAGTTACATAAACCTGGATAATGCAGAAACCAAGCATTAACGAGGACAGCTCTTCTTTAATATGCATCCTCTTCCTGGTGTGTATGAACTCAGGAGTATGAAATTCAGTTTTCTTCGGCAGCCCTGCACTACTGGATAGTATCTCACCTCTCCCAAACATTACCAACAAAACTAAACCCAAGTATGCCTCATTTTGTGTCTGGTTTTATTTTGGTTGCCAATGAAGAAAGCAAACCCCTTAACTAAAAGTATTTAATAAACATTAGACTGTGCTGGCATGGGAACTTTTTAATTTCAAATTCAAGATATGCATATAAAATAATCACAAGCAACTGACAGTCCTTGAACCGGCTCTGCTCAGGAGTTATTCAGGTTCTTTCTTCCTGTATTAGCTATCTAGACAAGCAACAAAGATAAGCAGAATTCTTCCCTTCTAGATGAAGATGATGAAATTAGGTGTAAACCCTTTTCCTCTAGAAGTCTAACTCTCCTTTACACTATATTAGGCAAAAAAAAATTAAAAAATTAAAAAATAAAACGTTATTAGCACATGCTTCAGATAATTTATTTCAAGAATATGCTGCCAAATTCTCCAGTCAGTGAGGACATGTATGGATCACAGATGGAACAGGCTGGCCAGTGAGCTACAGTAAGGAGCAATACTTTTTCCCATCACAGTTTTGAATTGGTTGTTTTGCATTTTTAACTAAAATAACCTTTCAGAGTGCCAACCTTTTCCATTGCATAGGGTGAATGAGGGTCAATAAACCAAGGCTGCAGAGTGGTATGTGCACTAGATGAGGCAGGAACGGGATCATGCATACATGACAAGCATACGAATGGAACTTACATTCAACTTTTCAGTACTTAGCTTTGCAATTCTAATAAATACAAAAATATATTAAAAAGATAATCATTAAAGAGATCTAGGATAACTGGATTACTAGTTACATTCTTGAACCCAAAGCAGTACCTAAATTAGCTCCTACTTACTAGCTTGCTCCATAGCTGCTCTTAGGGGAGGCTCCACTCTGGACAGAAGGGCAGCACACAACTGCTCAAACTGAGCTCTGCAGGAACAGGGAAAGTGCTTTGCATTACAAGACAGCTTAGAGGCCATGCTTCACTGCACACTTCAGTAACACACAGTACCTGTTCATCTTACTGGAGACATCAAGGTCATTCATGAAGCATTCAATATTGAGTGGAAGGTCAGAAGCATTTGCACTCATAAGCTTCTTGAGTTTTTCACATTCCTGATACAATCTTAGCAGCGCTCGGGGATTCTCTTTTACATTCAGCTTGTATTTTGTCCGAAATTCCTCAGAGAAGTAGTCTACCAAAGCCTCATCAAAATTCCTACCACCTACAAAAGGGTCAAACGTAGTAGCCAAGACCTGCAATGACGATAAAGAGCATGTATTAATTAGGCAACATTTGGTTAGAGATAGCTTTCATATAGACACTGGTTTCAGAAGGTCACACCTTTAAAAACAGGTTTGATAGTGAAAAATTCTTTGTGGTTTTCTCACCATCTTCTATGCAGTTGCCAGGTAGAACAACTCCTCAATTACTGAGTTTCTACTCCGCTAGATAAAATACTGTAACATCTACCCTGTTATTTTCTACCATGCTGCAGCCCCTACCCAGTTTACTAGCTGACTACAGAAAGGCAGACTACAATAGCTGTTTTGTCATGCCACTACTAGTTCTGTGTCACCTACTCAAAACAGAAAAACTTGCTATCATCTTCTACATGACTTCGGATGACATTCAGCTACCAAAGACAAGTTTACAAAAGTATTCAGCTATCAGTAGCTCACAGACAAAAATCCCCAGACCAGGGAGTGAAGATGGTTCCAGTTTACTTCACATCCTATTGAATTTAGATTTGGAAATGTCACAGATGGCAGGGGGAAAAAAAAAATTATCACAGAACAATTCAGGGAGTTCAACAATTTCCTGCAAGTCAGTTGCACAATAATGCTCCTGAGACTACCAGAATACACAAATATTTCAGTGATACAACTTGGCACAACAACTGTGGAGTACACCCGATTGCCAAGTGCTTTTCAAAATACACCCCAGGATACTTCATTACTGCATTTTCTAAAAATGGGTTTGCTGGAATAGGCAAAAGATAAACATTTCTTGTATTCAGCCTTTGCTATACACATTTATTCAGTTAAAAAAATGAACAAACAAAAAACCCACAAACAAAACAACTTCCACAGAACAGTATTTTGAGTACTGTTCAATTAAATACTTCAGGAATATGGGATTTAACTGTATGACTTAAAAATATTACCTTCAGTTTTCCCTTGTTAAAAGCACAGATTGAAACCTGATATGCGGAGTGCCCCATATCTACAAAGACCACATTTCTTGGCTTCTCTTCCAAGGCTGGCAGATCCTGCTTGTATATTCCATATGCTAGTGCAACTGAAAAAACACCAAGCCACAGAAGTTAAGAGGACAGCTGTGCACATCTGTAAAGCATGCACTAAAAGAAAACAAACACTACTTACATTTACTCATTCTATTACTTTGCTCAAACACAACATAAGGATCAAAAGAGTCACAAGTTCTAGACCATTATGAGTTGCCACCTTCTTAATTTTTCTTTCTGACTATTTATAACTTTACTTGTAAATTACCTCATCTTCATTCACTTAATTGACATTCAAGTATTTTGTATAATCTAACATCTTTCCAATACCCACCACATGCTGCACACCTACAAAGCCCTAACTTAAGTCAGCAGCGTATGTGCCATCGTAAGTTTAAATTTCTAGATTAAGAAGTTAGCAGATTTGTTACTTTTCCTTCTGCTTAAGACAGACTGTTCACGTATAAAGCAGCTCATCACAAAGCAAGTTAATATGTTGAAAACATTTTGCACTGACAAAGGGAGGAAACGTATCATGTGGTTTAACACTGCTACAGCATCACCTGGCACTTCAGTTCAGCTTGTATTCAAATTCATATTGTCATCTATGAAATCACACAGATCACACGTCATGCCTACACCCTTTCTTTGGAACACCTTATTGTCAGTGCTTTTTACATCAGATTTGAAAAATTCAAGTATGCTCAAAAGCATGCTCTCTTGGAAAGTTGGTTGACAATTCCTAAAAGCAAAGATTTAAATCAGGTAAAAATAAGGTACAGTTTTAACAGCTCCAACTTTAGTTCCCATAAGTATAACATACTTCTATACCCTAGAACAGACCAAAACCAGAGGAGGGCACTAAAAAAACTGCTTTATAGAAACAACAGCTGTGCCAATGCTAGAGCTGAAAGGATTTCCACACATTTAAGCTGCCATTATCCTACAGACTTTACACTTGACTTAGTTTGGGTATTTTGGAAAACCTCACAGTTCAAGTCGTTTCCAAATATAATCAGCACGTCTGCTTTCAGAAAAAGCTCCATAAAAACACAGTTTCTATAGAAGCAGCTTTTACAGCATACAGATTATGTAGTTCAAAATCAAAATGACATGTTTTCCAATTTCCCTTCAATGTATTTCACTTCAAATAAATATTAGCTTATGATGAAAAAAATTTCCTAATAGTTCCATTTTTGTTTTACTCCAATACACCCATCTTCCAGTAAGCTCAAGAAAAAAAGAAAAATCTAAAAATCCTTCATAAACCCCACGTTAAATATTTACTGCTATCTGTCAGATGCAGGTTACATCTGATAATACTGTCTGATACTACTATTTAATACAAGCAGTGAGAATTTAGGTCAGGTGCACACTGCAGCTGGTTCACGAGGAGATTTTGAAGTTAGCTCAGGCCTTCCCAATAGAGCTCCTGCAGCTCCATGGGACAGCAGAGGTAGGCACAGATACCAGCTCTATTTCAGAAGCAGAGCAGCTATTTTCAAGTGATACTATATGCAAGTTGCAAACTCAAACTCTTACTGTCTCCTAAGTGCTGAACACCACCCCATCAAAAAAGCTGCTGTGTTTCCAGTTCCCAAGCTGGATCGGGCAGTACTAGCCTGGATAGCTTTTTCCCAGGCTCCAAATTGTGTAACATGAATATGACATCACCCTCACAGACTCAACAGCCAGAATGGGTTAAAGAAAATAAATGCTGCCCTTTACCTGCAGTAGTTTCATTCATCAGCTTCAGACAATTTAATCCTGCAATCTGTGCTGCTGCCATTACAGACCTTCTCTCAGCATCAGTAAAGAAACTGGGTACCTGTTTCCAAAAAATAATGACATAGGATATTGTGAAATATGGACTTTCTAATTTAAAGAAGTCAGACTTATCCATTGAGCAACCCCATAAATTTCAATACCACAAAAAAATGTTATAAACTAACCTCAGATTAATAGGCAGTCTGAATGTAACAGCTAGGTAATTTCAGTGCATATTTCAATTAAATACACAATACAACCAAAATTAAATGACAGGTGATTTTTTTGTTTTGTTGTTTTTTTTTCCTTGAAGTAGATATAAGCACTGAAAAAAAACCCCTGAAAATGTTTTCTCTGGTTCTTCTGATGAGTATTAGCTCTTAAGAATCATTACCAATTTCTGCCTGTGCTGCACAAATGTTTTCAGCACAATACATACTCAAACAGAGCCTAACAGTAAGTTGCTGCAGACTTACTACAGTGGTGCTGGAACTAAACTTACTGCTGTTTCCAATTGGGAAAATCTGTGTTCTAACTGAACTTGTATCCAGTTTTCAGTTATCATCTACCACAGTGCCAGCTTACAGTGTATGACATTATTCAGCTCCACCAAAAATAGTCAAAGCACAATCAGAGCTTATTCAGAAACTGGCTGTGATCAGCTGGCATATCTTCAACTCCAGTTAAGCTTAAGACATAGAAGTACGTTCATACCGTATTTCGTTAGCTGCCATTGTGGTGCATTACCCAGGATCATCCCTGTGTGTGGGAGGTATTCTCTGTGTGTTTATATACCATAAGGCAGCAAGGAAAAAGATCAAACAAGATTTCTAACAGCTCAAGTACACAGCTTTCCAATTTCCATGTCTGTCTGACAGAAGAAATAACCACAACATTTCATGCCCAGACTTCTCACCAGAGAAAGAGCAGAAGTGAACAGTAAACAGACAATGTGAAAAGCAGGCATTTAGAATTTTAGATCAGGAACAAAACCTCATCTTCTATCTCCCCTTCCCTACTCCCCCACCGTGGGTACGGACACTAGCTGAAGAAAACCAGTGTAAGTAAAGCACCCAAATAAGAAGCCCTTGTTAAACACACACAGGTACTCCAGGCTTTTCAGACTGCCAATATAACCCTCAGAGAAAAAAAGTTCAGTCAACTCTCAAATACACTACAACCCAACCGTGTTCAACCACATAAGAGATTTAAAACAAATTTGGGAGGTTCTTTGGAACTGTGGAAGCTATACTCACAGCTTCCATTTATAACAGGAATTGGGATTACTTTATATAGCACTTGGAGTTAGCCACTCTGGATCAGCTTAGGTAGCATGTTCTTTCTGAAAACACCCTCTTGATTTAACAGATGCTACATCTTCTCACACATGATTACAGAAGTATTTTCATTTTAATAGTCCCATTTTCAGGGGAATGCAGTTTCTACCCACTACAGGTGTAGTATCACCAGCACACCACGGTGTAACTAATACTGGCTTACATGAACATCTCTGTAAGAAGAATTGCAATATATGCATTCCAACTTACTGAAATCACACAGTCTGCCACAGGTTTCTTCAAAGCACTTTCTGAAGTCTCTTTAAGTTTGGCCAGTAACATCCCTGTAATCTGTTCAATTGCAAACAGTCTCTCTTCATCTAGGTATCTCACCTGAAACACAGAATTGCAGTTCTGTAATAAAACATCTCAACTGAACACGAACAACATCTCTTTCCCTGACAGGCCACCATCTCTCCAGCAATCCCAAGCACTCCTGTAAACCCATGAAGATGAGCAGCAGCTATATTTATACTGGCAATTAGTATGATATGAGCAGGTATACAGAACAAAAACTCACTCCGTGTGGTGAACTGCTTTCTCCTAGGGCTTTGAAGTGCACTAAGTGAGAATGATGGGGAGATGCTCTTAATCTCCTAGTAACAGCAGATTATCCATCAAACTCCATCAATTTTACCTTTCTTAGGGTGAGGTATATTAACATTTTATAGTATACCTACATGGGAGACAATCCAATTTTTTTTACACTACTTGATTAGTAGGAAACACCAAGTATGTAATACAAAGTACTCTAGCTCTTCCTGAACATTTAAAGAAGTGAAGTAAGTTGCAAGAAGTGAGAAGCACAGCAAAACCATGCTAAAGCAAGCTCTGAGGAAAATAAAAGGTGTTACTGTACTGGTTATCACTTGACATTTCTTTTCAAAATGAGTAACAATTTATTTAGAGTTTTCTTAAGGAAATGTAAATTAGTTCAAATTGGAAGTTAAGCGATAAAGGGCAAAAGTGCTCATTTCTACCACTGAAGATACTCTGCACTAACTCACCTTTACTCCTACAGAGCCATTTGGCATCTTCTGAAGCTCATAGGGAAGCCTGGCCCTTTCAGCTTGTATGTAAGGATCTTCAAATGCTCTTCCATGCAGTTTTTTGAAGCCATGCAATGTGTTTTTTACATTTGTGACGATCTGTGGAAAAGATACTTTAATTACCTATGACATAACCAGACATGTATAGAAGACCATCCAGAAAGGAACTCTTGTTACATTGGGCCTACTGCACCTACTGAAAACCCATGCCAAGCCCACACACTTACTGGAATAGAAAAAGTGGGGGGAGAAAAAGCAGCATCTTCTTTTAATTTATGGTCTCCATTTAAAAAAAAAAAAAGTCAAATTTACTTTCCTCTTTAACATCCATTAGCTTGCTGCCATCAACTTTCATTACTTTTTAGAGGAGTTTTCTGATACAGTATGCAATACTTGAGCCCATATTACATACTGCTGCAGTGGCTGTATGCAAGAACAAATGAACTTATTACCCTACATTAACCTTACACAAAGCTTCAACAAATTAAGGTATTTAACTTCCTTTAAAAGTTCTCCTCTAATTCAGATCCCATCTGGACATAAAGCCTCCTCACACCTCAGTGTTTCAACCTCATTATTTTAAGCACAGACTTTAAGTAAAGAAAGGACCAGAACAAATCCCAGTAAGTGCAGCATTTAAGCACTCAAAGGAAATTATTCCAGGATAATCTTCTCCAAGATAACCTAGTTTACTAGTCTAAATAACAAACTGGGAAGAGTACTGACAGGACACTTCCCCACTACCAGAGTACAGGACTTGAGCTCAGATAAAGAGTGTAAAGTTTCTCTGAATGAAAGTGATACACTGTCTGCATGTACTGACTACTCACTGTACCAATGGTAAGGTCCTATTACTTTGATATCCTCCAGGCAAATTTACAGTTACCTACATGCTATACTAAGGGGAGGAAGTCCTCAGGGTGCAAACATGATGCATAGAAAGAGAGCAAGACCCAATCTGTTTTCAGTGTGTAGGTTTACACTGGCTATTATGAATTTTTTACATTATTTTCCTTCCAGAGGAAGGTTTTCCCAGGTTGCAAGTGAATTTACAGAAGATCAGAGAAATTTTAGTTCTGCTCAAGGTCTCAAATTGAGACAGTAAGGTAGTATGATTCCTTCACATTAGTGCAGATATGGGTTGCTGCTTAACTGCCATTTTCAACCTCAGTTTCAATTTTCCTAAAACATAAGCACATGAACTCCCCACCCCAGCGGGGAATTAATTATGAACTCTCACTGTCAAAAGTATGCAAGACAAAAAAAATAATCTTTTAAGAGAGCTTTCTGTTTCTTCTAATTTTTTACTCTGACAAAATAATACAGAATATGGTTTCCACTTTAATGCAAGGAACATACTGCTGAAGCAGTAACTATTACTGAAAAATGTACACTTATCATAGACATTTACTTTCAATGAGAAAAACATCAAATTCATCCACTCTCTTCCCATGGTTCAACAGCAAACCATTCAGTAAGCAACACAAGAGATTTTGATCCATTTACCTGGCTCTTTGCTGCATTTCCAATGGCCCGGGTCTTGGATCCTAAAGATATACATGCTCTAAGTAAAAACAAGGAAAAGAAATTCAGCATCAAGAAAAAATATAATAAAGTATTTCCACAGTAGTTTAAAACATTCACAAAAAATAAAGTAGCAGAACATGGATGTGGTATTTAACAGTATTATTGCATGAAGCACCAGAACCTGCAACAATCGTCTAATTATTTCATTCTTTGCAAATTATTTTAGAAACTGCGAGCAATCACAATTGTTGACATTATAATTGCTTTTAAGGAATTCTTTAAAAGCATGTGTTCTACAGATCTTATCATAAAGGTAAGTAACTAATACGTTACTTTTGGGTCACAGCTTTTAACAGAAGCCTGTGACATTTCATTTAAGAATCAGAACTTCACCAGTTGAGTTTTCTTGGCTCAACTACCACATGCACACTGTAAGAGCCTGGGCAACAATAATCAGGGAAAACAAAAACAAAACAAAAAAGAACATGTAAGCTCAGTTCTACAAACTGTTGAGTACTTCCCATGACTGAAGGCTAGAAGGAGCAAATTGCAAATAGGCAAAAGGGGCCATGTCTGGGAACAACTCCCAGCAACAGAAGGCTTGGGAAACTGCATAGTACACAGCCCCTTGCAGCTTCACAGGTACAACTGAGCATCCCTCTCAGCCTTGCCTATGACTCTAGCAAAGGCTATCCCAGGTCCACACCTTCACTTCACAGGTTTGAAACACAACTCCTTCCCCAGAAGGGAACTGATCTGGCTAAAACCATTCAGTAGTAAATAACAGATACAACACGGATTTAATGTGGTTCAAATTTAATTATTTAATGAATGCACAAAGGTCACTACAGTAGATTGCTTCCTGCCTCCCCTCCATCGTCTCTACAATGAGGGCACTGTATGTAATATGAAAGTATTATCTAGCAACTTCTTCTGCTTGTAACACCACACCGAGCAGATAAAACCTTCTCCAGACTGAACTGCTGCAAACAGACAATGCACTGCCCTACATCTGCAAATATGTAGTTCAGCTTTCACAAACAGCCTTTATAATTTTTAATGTCACTTAACATTATAGTTATCAATTATGCTTCCTAATAAGAAAAGTCAGATAACAGAGGAATTTAAGAAAGGAACAAACGGTTTACAAGTAATTTATTTTATGGATAACATGCTAATACTATTCTATCACACCTTTTCAGTGTAGGAATTTGAATCTGTTGACAGACAGCATCACTTGCAAATACCCCTTATGCAGAGGATGAAGCACCAAGCCAGAAGCCCACTGACATTCCTGCCATGGTTTACTTCAATCACTGAATTCCAGTGCAAGGGAATGGGTTGTTTCTTCCTCCCCTGACTAGGAAGCAGAGATGTCAAAAAATAAAACATGCTCTCTTTGGCTCTGAAGACTTCAATTATATCCATGGCAGCCCTTTAGGGAGCACATCCAGCACAAAGATACATGCCTCAACTGGCCTGTCTCCCCCACTACTATCCTCAGCCTGCTTTAAAGTGAGCTTTGGAACAGCAGACAGACTTTTCTAAAAGCAGCAGCTCTTCACCTAAAGGACATTTCAGTACTCTTCATGCATTGTTTTGGAGAAGGTGCTACCATGTCATTTTACTTAGTTTGTGATGACACTAATTACACACCACCTGAAAAAAGTTACTGAAGAATTATGAGCTATTGATGATCAGCTGGTTTTTTCTCCCAAAGCCACTGTGGTGATGCACAGCACCTGAAAGGGCCATTTGCCACTACTTTAACAGACCAGGTGTTCTAGAAACACATGAAACAGGCTAGCTGCAGTTCCCAGTTCTGAAAAAGCCAAGTATCAGTTATCATCCAAAGAGACACTATGGACAAAACCCTCAAAAAGCACAAGGTCCACTGAAATGGAAGGCCTAATGGCAGAATCTTTTTCCTTTAATTACCTGTGCTAAAACTTTAAAGATGATACATATTCTAGGGAACGCTAACTATCCCATACCTTAGATTACAGGATGTAGGTTTTAGGCAAGATGAACATGTTAACAACTGGAATGCTGGATTTATGGCTTACAAGTGCTGTATTAAATTGTGAAAATATAAATCTTCACTGTTTTAGTCTGTAGCACTGAAGTATGCTTATACTAATGCTGTACTATTGACAGGTACCTGAACCAGCTCAGAAACTGGAAGCCAGCTGCACTAATTAGTTCTGCCCAAAAAGAGCAATCAGCCTGACAGCACAGCCAGGACTGCCCTATCTTTAGGGCCTAACTCAGTATCTTTACACGGCTTAGTAACAACACACTGCACATGAAAATGTACTCACATGTCAGGAGCTAGTTCAGGTATTTTTATGCCATGCTACACAGTCACAACAAATCTTAATGCTTTGTATTTGTGGGAGTAAGTTCCAAATGTTTGTGACATATCTAATCAATGCTAACTATTTGCTAACATTAAATATCTAAATGACATATAAGTGCCTCTATAGGAACACATAAATAAAGAGTTCATTTACTGTGTCACTGTGTGTAGTAAGCATGAAAGTTTGATCTGCCTACATTATTCAAATCCTGTTTGAAGTAAGGTTTAGTTACTATGATAAACTTTCACAGCTGTAATAAACCTGTTATATTACCATTAGCTTTTTCAGTTTGCCTCAAGACAACAGCATTAAAAAGGAAGCTCCTCATTCTCCTATTTGCATTTTGGAGAAAGAGAAGAAAAATGCCAGGAAAAAAGTCACTTCAAGGGAAATAACTACTGCCTTTAAGTACCTGTGCACTCCAGATGCTATCTTGCTAACTGCGCTTTTAAACTCATTTCATAACCACCTTACAAATATTTTAAAAGTGTAATTGCTCTGGCATTACTGTGAGAAATACTAAATGCAGAGAAACCTGTGTGGAACCTACCTGCAAAAATGTACTCCAAATGTACCTAAGAACGGGAAGTGCTCTTTATCATACAGGGGCAGAAAACTACAGCTACCTGAGGATTCTTCAAGCAACAATTTCAGGGGCTTCCTTGCACAGAAATGCGGAAGGTCACAGAACTTTGGCTCTTAAAGGGTGCACAAAGATAATGCCTTCTTATGAATTAAGGTGACAGTATATGTATTTTTAAGTAGTAATTAAAGGTATTCCTAATACAGAAAATACGCATTTTAGCATTCGACTTTGTTCTTTTAAAAAAAGAACTTTTAAGAAAGCAAATCAAGCCCTACATTTCTCCAAGATCAGAGACAGCAATGCTAAAGCTGTATAGCTTCACACAGCAGAAACAGCTTTCTACTGCTGTCTACAAATTCTTTTTAGAAAAGCATCATCCAGAGCCCCATCTTTATGAGCATTATACGAATTCCTGACTTCTCCTCGAAAACTACGGCACAGATGGAGCTCTAAAACCCCTAGACGTATCCCATAGAAACAGAAAAAAAAGAACCTCCACCTACTCCTGCGTATCCCATCATCACTGCCGCTGCCCGCTGCCCCCCCTTCCTTGCAAGACCTCGGTATGCCACGGCCAACAAACGCACAGCGGTGCGAGTAAGAACAGGTTTACGGAGAATCACCGCGCCGCTTCCCCGTTTTCCCCACTGAATCAACGTCCTCCTACTCCTACTCTGTCTCACCATCACAAAATTGTTAATGAAAACGCCTCAAGCCCTGACAACGGCTCCAGAGTTGGGGAAACACAAGCTCTTATCCACATCTACGATAAACGAAAAGTATTACAAGGGTAGAAAACAACTCCCCATAAATTGTGGCCCGAGAGCCGTGCGGCACATCCAACACAGCGCGGTCCTTCAAGGACACAGAGGAGTCAAAAGCTGGAGGCGGAGGTGGGGGCAGGGAACTGCTCTTCGGGCAGTCGCCTACCCCGACACACGCGTTTCTGCGCCTACTGAGCACAGTTCCCGTGTTACCGGGAGAGGGACGGCCGGCAAGCCAGAGGGGCCGCGCACAGCTCCCGACCGATCGCCAGGCCTCAGCCACTGACAGGTCCGGGCGCCGGCCGGCAAAACCCCCCTCCCCGCCCGCAGAGAAAGCCGGAGCTGCTGCCGGCTCAGCACCGGCAGGGCCAAGCAAGGTGCGCCCGCGAGCCGCGGAAGGGACAAGGCCTTGCGGGGATACACGCGGCTCCACCCGGCCGCTCCAGGAACCCAGGACGCCGAAGAAATAGGTTGGGGGAAGCGGGGAAAAAGGGCGGCTGAGCTTGCCGCTGAGGCAACGAGGGCGAAAAGTGTCCGGAGGCGGCCCGGGAGCGCCGATACTCACGGGGTGCAGCGGTCACTGTACTCATTGGCGATAGTCTCGATACCGCCGCTGCGAGCGACGCCGATGTAGCAGTTGAGGAAACCGAGATCAAAGCCGACCACGGACATGGCTGCACCTAAGTGCTCCCCGCCGGCCTGCGACTGTAGGGGCAGCGGCTCCCGTCTACGGTACCGGGACACGGCTCCGCACCCGCCTCTCCCCCTACTGCGGAGCACCGGCCACCAACCGGCAGTTACCGTCCTGTGCGCAGGCGCGCTGAGCCGGCCGGCGGGGAATCTGCCGGGCGCCCGGCGCCACTTCGGCACTTTCCGGAAGCGCTCGGGTTGCGGCCGCGGCGGGCGAAGCGCGTTCGAGAAAGATCTGGAAAGGGAGGGACTAAGGCGTTATCTAGAGCCACACCCCGTGCCACACGTCACCGCTGCGGCGGGCCACGCCCCCGCCACCCCTTAAAGGGCCCGGCGGGCGCGCGTGGCACCTGAGGTGAGGGTGACCCGTGTGGGTACTGCTGTTTGGCTTGGCCAACTTCATGTGAGGGCTGGTTGCAACACAGTGTAATTTAATGTGATTATAGCAATTCAGCGCAATTAGTGCTGGGAGATTATTAGGCCGATTAATACAACCGGCCTCGGCAGCTGGAGCTGGCCGCAGGAGTGGGGATGGCCGGCTGTCTCTCACATGGTGGTCTCAGCCTAAAGCCATGCAGCTCGCCCTGAGGTGAGGAGCGTGGCAGAGACCCCGCGGCCTGGAGGAGGCAGCTGGAAAATCCCCAGGGCCCCAAGGTATGGGCTTAACTCTGCATTGAAAAGCCAATCGAGCGTTGCCTATAAGCCCTATGTCCAAAACAGAGGTGGGGATTGCTGCAGGTGCCAGGGAGAGGCGGAGGCTGACTTCCGACCTACAACTTGTGTCTTTATCCCATAGAAAAGCTGTCCCAGATTTGTGCCTACGTATCCCAGAAGCACACTCATCTTTATCATTTCTCTTTCTTAGGAAAAAAAGATGTCATGAAACTTGAGTATGTCTACTGCAGCTGCCCCATTTTTTATGGGTATAACTTTTACAGCAGGCTGAAGCTCTACATAGACACATGCTGCAAAAGCTCTGTAAGTACGTGTTAGCTTCTAAAAATGCCATTCTGAATTTCACACGGCAATATGACATCTTTCTGACACAGCGTGTGACATTGCTGCACAATTTGGTTCTTTTGGAGAGGCTAAAAATAGGCATTCAACAACTAAACTGGATTCATATTTCGGTCAAGAGTTTTAGTTGTCTCTCAATTTGTTACTGTTTAAATGGTCTAGTGCACGACTGGAATTTTCCTAGTGAAGAGGACAGATGCCATTTCCCTCTAAAACCTACAGGAGCAAGACAAGCTGCTGCTTGGGAGTTACTTGTAACACGACCACTGTTTATCAATACAAACAATGAACCACCTCATTTTCCTTACTAGTATTAGGATATGAAGGGCAAACCAGGTGCAGTCTCATCTGCAGTAGCTAAGGAGACAAATCCAAACTCAGGGTTCTGCTCTGCTGCTTCAGTCCCTGTTACAAAACCACTTCTCAGTGATTCAAGGTATTGCAGCATCCCACTTTTGTGGCGCCACCGAAGGCTAACTCCTGACAGAAAAGAAACCTGAGGCCAAGAGATCATATGCAAATGCTCTTGTGTAGCTATGCAACATTACTAAGCCAAACCCAGCAGAAATTGTGCAACTTCGCAGCAGGGGGGCAAGCCATCTCTGCAGAAGCAGTGTCGTGTCTCACATCTCAGTAGGATAAATCAGCCTGTATGCAGCTTCCTGCTGCCACTGCAGTGTTATTTCTGGCAGCCAAGCCAGCTGGTTTCAAGCAGCAGACAGAAGCGCAGATGTGTGTAGACTTTCATGATAGCAACAAGAAAGTGCCAACAGACATTTTTATTTGCTTTGTCAACAGTAAGACTAAGATGAGTTGGAGGTGAGATTGTAAGCAGGATAAGCCAGATTCTTAAAGTCTTTCATGCAAGTCTTGCTTGTGTGCTTCAGTGCCATACTGATTGCCCAGGCTGTGAGTATGAACAAAACACGGTCAAGCCAGATTAGCCACAGACTTGCCTGAGCGTATCCCGCAGTTGTCTGCTGTTGCTGTAGCAATCTCAGAATTGGGGTTGTCTTGAGTCTTTGCGATTCTTGGCATGTTGGTCACATCTGCGTTTTCAGCAGCTAGAAGAGATTTGTACTCACTCAAGGAGCTAAGGGTTTTTTTGTGAAACTTCACTGGTTGTGGAGAAATGGTAGGAATGCTGCTAGTCTCAATTTCTTTGAACATAAGCATATGAAGGCCGCCTAAATGCTCTATTTGGTCCCCAAGCTACCAATATTCTTCAAGGTTTGCTTTCTGTTTCCTTTCCACATTGAAAATTATTAGGTAAGAAATAAAAATAGGAGTCTCCTTATTTATGTACACTGCAGTATTGAGAAGAATCCTCAGCCATTTTAAGCTTTCTCAAGAAATAATGTATTGAGTGTTCTGTGTCTGTAGGTGCCTGGGTCTCCACATTTCTGGGCTGTTTTGGTTTAAGATGCTGCCAGCCAGGCTGATATTCTCGGTGGTTTCTGAGTGATGGAACAGGGAGAAAAGTGAGTTGCTGTATTGCCTAATGCAAACTTAAAACCAACCAACCAAATATAAACTCATTTGCTGTCTTGACTTGTGCTTTAGAATACCATGAAAACGCAAGCTAGAAGCAGGTTTTCTTTTTAGTGTGGTAGAAGCGGTAGCAGGCTGATGCCTGTGCATACTTAACAGTGGGCTCTGCTGACAGGATAGGGATACTGCTGTTTACAAACCATACTCGGGTACATGCCATGATTTAAAAGTCAAGATGTGTAACATTTATTATGAATAAAGCCAGAACATTGAGAATTTTAAACAAGAGGCAAGTATTTTCTTGGCTGCATTTCTTAAATGAAGTGAAAACAGTGAGTGGTCTTTAGTTCCCTGAAAGCAAATTATTTAATTTAGTACATGCTTAGTAACAAAACCGCCCAAATGATTTCTTTAAGGTATTGTTTGCATAACATTTAAACTAAAAGTATGCTATACAAACAATGAGGATTCTGAAATGGACACTCAACAAACGAACGTTCACTCGCTATTTTAATCAGATCCTGGACTCTCTGAAACATCATGGTTAAAATCATCCTTAATTTTGTTGCAAAGGACTAGCAAAGGACATTGGAGGGTGCTCCATATAAGAAAGCATTAAGCCCCTCATGTGCGTATATTCATAAAGCAGACAGTGGTTCCTTTATATTGACATTCAGTCCCCCCTCTCTGCACACAAATAACAAGGACAAATCGTCACTGCCCTGAGAAGGAAACTCAGATGTCTAGCAAAATTTGTCTTTAGTAAAGAGCCCTAGGGAACTTTTTCCTAATGTTTCTCATACTGCAAAGGCGTGATCTTTCACCTAATAAATATTCATCTGATGTAGTGCTCTGTTAGCTGGTTCCAATAGCTAAATTTAGAAGGGCTGTGATCCTTCTTCCAATGCTTCTTTTAAGCTTTACTGGGCCAGTAGAAGGCTTAGGAATTAAATGAGGTCACCCCAACCAGTCCTAAGGGTGCTCTAAATTGTTTCAATGCTATTAAAATTTCCACAGCTCATTTTTTTCCTTCTTTAGTACCACCGAAATATTTTTACACCTTGTGGAGTTCAGTTCATTAGTAATCAATAGAGTCCCCAAAAAAATTGTTAAGGTCTTGACTAGCACAATAACATAAAAACATTGGAAGGTTAAGAAGAAGTGCAGTTCAGTTTTAATCTAGCCCACCTTGTTTCTGAGCATTAATTTGCCTGACAAGTGAAAAGAAAGCAGAAGGGAGGGTTTGTAGGGTAGAGGTTGCAACACCATCTTCACTAAAACTTGCTCAGGTGCTTAGAGGTAAAGGAACTGATGGGTGACAAACAGTGAATGCTCACATGCATGCAACATGATCATTTTCGTACAAGTTAGGCTAAGGAACTGAACTTTCTCTTCAGCTTTTCCCAAGCACGGTGGGAGTGACAACCAGGCCAGCTGCTTTAAGTCTCGAAAAGCTCAGCAGTGGGCCAGAGACAGCCCAGAGCAACCATGTGTTGCCGTGCTCCACACAGCAGAGCGCTTGGAATGGGCTGCCCAGAGAAGCTGTGGCTAACCTATCCCTAGCAGTGTTCAAGGCCAGGTTGGATGGGGCTTGGAACAAACTGCTCTAGTGGAAGGTGTCCCTGCCTGTGGTAGGGGGTTGGAACTGAATGAGCTTTACGGTCCCTTCAAACCTAAACCAGTCTGGGATTCTATGTAATAATACCTACTCCGGAGGCTGGCGTAGTGAAAACAGCAGATCTCTCAGATACTCTGAGTAACCCTACAGCTCTGACAAAGTGTTATTTTGTAGATGTGCTCGGTCAGCTGTCAAACAATTCCTTTTCTGGAACTGCAGTCTCTTCAGGATCCAACACGTATGTTAGGAACTGGCACTGTTTCTTGTCTTTGCTGCTTGAAAACATGTACACTTATTTATTTTTTTTTTTTTTTTTTTGAGATTAACCAAAATTCCTCTCTTCATGTGAAATTTGGTTGGAAAGAAGATGCTAGTTTTTACTTTTTTTTTTTTTTTTTAACTTAAATCAGCTACACTGATGGAACCCACCTGTAATGTCAAAGTAAGGTTTTAGACTGTCTATAATGTCAGAAATATGATCTTGCCTACTGTAGGCTTTTGTGATGTGCTCTGCAGCTAGTAAAGTGATGTTTGAAATTTCTGATGAAGAAAGTCTTAATGTTTTGTAATGTCCTCTGTTAGGAATTAAGGTATGAGATCACTACAGATTTCCTGAATTCAATGCATATAGGAAATAAATTTGTGGTAAATATTCACATAAATCAATATAAATATGCATAGTAACATAGCTAAAAAAACATTTTAAATATGTTGGATGGAATTGACATGATATATGCAAATTAAAAGATATTTGGTAATGATTGTTACTGCTTAGTTGAGAGATCAATTTCGCTGAAGTCAGTAACTGTGCTCATTATTTCAGGAAGTTATTCCATCTAGCAAATAACACTTTCAAGAAATAAAGGTGCTATATTTAATTCAGGGCTTGCTCTTGAATCAAAGGCAGCAAAAAATTATACTAACCAGCTTTATTTGTACCTGAAACTTCAGAACAACATGAGACACCACATGAAATAAATTTATACATCCACAACATACATACATCCTCTCATTCTCACCTTTTGTGCTAGTAAACCCATTATCTTATTTCAGATTATTAGAATTTATGTTTTTAATGATCTTGATACTATTCTCTAGCCTAATGGTAAGTTAATTACCAGAAATACAGACAATTCTTTGTGAAGGTCTCAAGAGGCACAGCACTTGGGAATAAAGACAGCATTAACTGTGGGCCTGCTGCTGATTAAGAAAATAAAACAGAATCTGAAGACAGTGATATCGTATTTAGTCTGAAAAAAAGAAGTCTAATGGTACTAATGGTCTTTGCTCACTGTGAGCGTCAAGGTTCCTGTTATTTAGAACAGATTACCAGTGGTATGCAGGCATTATGCAATAATCCAAATATCCCCTGGGGTATTTTTGAAAGCACCTAAACAAGTTCTGTGCCAACATATAATATGCTTTTCTTCTGAGTTTCTGGAATATCAGCAGAAAAGATACTCTTGAAACAAAATGTAGAGATACTTCTTTGGAACTCACAAATCCTCTCTACTACCAGATGGCACAACATCCTTGGGGACGCAGGGGACAAGATCCTGAGTTTTCAGTAGTATATTTGTGGGGTTTTTATTTTGTGTTTGAGGACGATCTTCATAGCAAGAAGTTTATTCTGAAGTGTACTTCTGAACTATTTAGTAAAATTACCCGCTGCAACAAGATCCAACATTAATTGCTAATAACACAGTGTAATAGCAATCACATGCTTAGAAGTAATTCTCAGCTCGTACTGAGCTTTGAAGATCACTGATCGTACCTCACACCTGGGAAGCAGCTGTGTGCCACAAAGGCTGTTTTTATGACCTCATTAGCTGAGATAATAAAGGATATTATTCTTCCCACAAACTTGTCTTGCTCCAGATATCTGGCTTCTGAGTAGGAAAAAGAGAACAGATCCTGTTTTTCTACTAAAAGCTCTCACCAAGCTGTGAATATACTTTTACCAGGCTCTCACAATATTATTACTTAATTTTATTTCTTGTCTTTCTGGAGATGTTTCCACTTCTCTCAGTAGCGTGTCATCTGCTGTAAGGCTAGGCAGGGCTTCAGTTACCACAACCAACTTCTAAAATCTCAGAAGTAATATTCAGAAAAAGAGTTGCAAGCTAGACCATATGTGCATCATCCTGTGTCTCCTGACAAAGGAGAAGACAGCATTGTGGAGGATGTGGTCACAACTTGAGCAATGAAAAAGGAAAGAATCAATGGAGTTTCTTTGGATTTGGCAATAATTCATCCAAAATAAACCGAAAATGGACACCTGTACGAATTCTATAAAATGTTTGCCAAAACCAGGGCATCTTTAGTATAATTTTGATAATTTCTCTCAATCCTACTGTAAAATGATTTGGCTCTTCAGCCATATATTCTGTTGACCACAAGTAACTGTCAAGACAAAAGTTGTAACTAACATTCTCTTTAGTTCCCAATTGTCCTGGTTTCAGCTGTAACAGTTATTTTTCTTCTAGTAGCTGCTGCAGTGCTGTGTTTTGGCTTCAGTTTGAGAACAATGCTGATAAACCACCAATGTTTCTGGTTGATGCTAAGTAATGCTTACTCTGATTAAGAACTTCTCACTCTCCATGCTCTGCCAGTGAGAAAGGGGTACAAGAAGCCAGGAGGGAACAGGGACTGGACACCTGACCCAAACTAGCCAAAGGGGTGTTCCGTACCACAGCACCTCATGCCCAGTATATAAACTGGGGGAGGTTACCTGGAAGGACAAATTGCTGCTTGATTTGGGGTGGGTATCTGTTGGTGGGTGGTGAGCAATTGTATTGTGTATCACTTGCGTTTTCTGAACTTACCTGTCTTCTTTTGTTGTTTCCTATTATTATTGGTATTCTATTATCACTTTATTTTACCTTTAGTTATTAAATTGTTCTTATCTCAACCCATGGGGTTTATATTCTTTCAACTCTCTTCCCCATACCAGCTAATGGAGGAGGGAAAGGGGAGGGGTGAGCAATTGGCTGCATAATGCTGTGTTACTGGCTGGGCTTAAACCATGACACTAAGAAATATTTCAAATACCATGACAAAGATTTTAAGTGTGTGCATTTTCACTTGCAAAAGTAACTTTAATGGTGGCAAAACATCCAAAATAGGAGGCTTGGAATACAATGATTCTCTGCACTGAAACACCAAAACCCTGATGCAGGCCAGGAAAGTCTATCTGTGTTTCCAGTTTTAACAATGCCGTTATCAAGTCCCTGAACTGTTGCTCACCAGCATCTAATGTAAAAGAAATTCATGTACAATGTCAGACATTACAGAAGATCTTTTAGTACAAACTACTTCACATTGACTGAAACATGTAAACAGCATAGATCATTGTTTTGGCCACTTCCGAAGAAAGCATAAAGAAGAAATACAGACAAATGGATGGACAAAGACAGTTTATTCAAGCAGATAGTGGTATCCAGTTTCTGAAGCACTTTCAGGTCGAGTAATTGCTATTCCAGTTTTGTCCTCATTCAGAGGAATGCTTATGTATGAATTCTCCTGCTCTTTCTCCAGAAAGATTTTTTTTTTTCCCCTGCATAATACTATGCTTTCACTTCCTCCACACACATTCTTACTCATTTATTAGAAGAATTTCTCATTTCAGCACTTTGCTGTAGTGGATCACAACCCCTAAGCTATGATGAACTTAAAAAAACCCCACTTACATCCGTAGATTTTTCATGTTTCTGCATACCATGGGTAGCTTCACCCAAGCTCTTAGCATTCTTTCTCTGCAGCTGAAAACACAGCAAGCAATAAGCCAGTGTTTGAAGGAAGAACTACAAACTGTACGCCTTCTTGTACTGAAGATGCAATGAAAATATTAATTCAGCACAAGTACAGGGCACAAAAAAGCAATGGGTAAAGTCAAGCTGTCAATTCCTATGACAACCTTGCACAGCATAGACAGCAACTAAAATCACCTTGTCCCACTGCAGGTACACTAGGAAAGCCAACTGCTGCAGGGCCTTCCAGGCACTGTTTTAGGGGCATTAGTTTTATCTTTGAATGAATGAAACATATATCCAAAGACATATGCTTACCAAAAATCTTTGTTGAAAATCTTCACTTGATAAGGTAGAGTGGTTATTAGCTCTTTAAATGATACCCCATAAAACCATAAGTTAGCAAAAAATAAACTCCTTTAGTTTTTGGCATCCACAATTGGCAATATTCAGGTAAATTTTTCTATATAGAATCTAAAAATAACAGTCTTTAAGTAAGACCTATACTGGAGTATTTCAAAATTTCCACTTCTAAAGATTCTCTGGCTATTCTTACGTTTATTAAAAATGTATTTGTAAGCCATTTTCAACTTCGAGATTATGTGGTGCTCTTGTGACCCAGATAGCTGATAACATCTTCTGCATCTTGTAATCATCCAGTGTTTCACATGGATCTCTCTGATAGAATTGTGCATCAGTTCTCCATGATGAGGGAACAAGAAAACATAAAAATCAATATACTTACTTTCACTGTGACCCATACTGTTTATCAAATAAGAAAAAAAAGCCTACCACAGCAGAAGAAACACTTTGCATCACATTTGTAGGTGATAATCACAGCTATGATGCTTAAATGCTTTGATGATTATGTGCTGCGATGATTAAACAGCATTTCAGGTACACTGTGTATAGTAAATGCAGACTGTGTAGATGTACCCCAAATCACTTTTTATTTGCGGGTTCAGTAACAGCAGTGATGTAGCTGTAGTAGCGTTAGAGTCCAGCATAGCTTAACTGCACTAGTATTTTATCAGCTGTACAGAGGGCTTTGCAACCTGCCCTAGCTCATGTTGCTGTATGAACAGTTGCTAGTTGTTGTAGAAGCAGCAGAGGGGGCGACTGCTTGGCTGTGCCCCTACTACCTTCAATACGGTGCCTGGCACGTAGATGTAAACTGTCTTATTTAACAGAAGGTCCCATGTACTTTACAGTTTAAAGCTTTTAGTAATTATTATTTGTTTTAAAGATAATCCAGCTAAACAAAATGTAACACAAATACCCATAATGGCTTCCCATGTCCCACCCTGCACAAAACATGTAAGAAAGCATCCAAAGACTGAACTTTAGCAGTGGAATTGCTACATTGCTAAATGCTATGCTTCTAAAGAAATTAATCTTGAGGGCTGTTCATGGAAGGTTTCTAAAATTTGAGTCACAAGCTCATACACATGTAAACCATCTGGTAACACTTTTAGGAGATGGCAAGGAGATTCGAAGAACTATAAACACTGTTATTTACATCATGCATGTTTTACTTTTTCCACTGGAAGAACAGAAAGAAAACAGCAACCTTAAATTCTTTACATACAAAATGACTGTAATGGAAAATGGACCACTTAAGAATTTGTATGCAATACAAGGAGATTAATCAAACTTTAATGACTGACAGCATTCCTTGTGGTCAGCACCACCCAAAAAGCCTGTGGCAAAAAGTTTCTGGCATTGCAGGAAAGAACTGCCAACGAGAAAGAACAAAACATTGGACTTTTGTTTAAATTATCAGAACCTAACCAAAGAAATCCTAAACCAGATAATCTAAGAAAGACAACAAATAAATCAGATTTTCAGATAATTTCACATCACAACAAATTAAATATGAAGCACTTACTTTCCATTCTGCTGATATGAATTAATTTTATGTAATTTGTCAAATGCCAGTATCAACATTTCACATTCCAAGACCAAAATTTCTTGTCATTAATTCCATGGGTGTATTCCTCTGTTTCTCCTAAGAATCTATCCAAATTAGGGAACTTGCCCTAACTACACCAAATTGCAAGGTAAGGCAGCATAGCCTAAAACCTTAATTGCCTTTTGAACTGTAGCCTAATCCTCCTCCCTTTCTGGTGCACTGTACTAAACTTAAATGTTCGTAAAATGCTTTAATCATTGGTAAACACATTTCTAGCTTTACATGTAGCAAGAAACCAGTTTTCAGTGTGAAGCATCACTCATCTACAGCAGTAATACGCACTTTAGTACCTGTAAGTTTTTTGGAACACTTGCAAACTAATGTTTATCACAAAAATACTGTGAAAAAAATTAAAATGAGAGACTCTTGGCGGAGGGACACAACCCAAGAACTTCACACATTATAATACAAGCAGCTGTAATTTCACATGAGTGAAATTAGAAACATAGAATCATCGAATCACAAAATGGTTTGGGTTGGAAAGGACCTTAAGCTTATCTAGTTCTAATCCCCTGCCATAGGCAGGGACAGCTCACACCAGACCATGTCACCCAAGGCTCTGTCCAACCTGGCCTTGAACACCACCAGGGATGGAGCATTTACCACTTCTTTGGGCAACCTGTTCTGGTTCCTCACCACCCTCACAGTAAACAATGTCTTTAATCTAAACTTCTCCTGTTTAAGCTTGGAGACGAGTACCAGTTAATGCAACATATGGAAAGGCAGTCAGGCTTTTTGACAAAGCCCAGTGTCTGAATCCAAGATTTTTAATATCCATCTTAAGACTTGCACCAATTAACTCCAAAATAATTATACACCCTGAACACAACTTTGAATATTCTGATTGCTGTTAGGTACACATCTCACAAAACCATTGAAGATCAAAGCTCAGATTTCAGTATCGTCAATAGCAAGCTTCACAGTAAGCCATGTTTGTGCTTTCTCTTGTTATAAAATAAGCCATTACGAAATCTCATCTGTACTGTTACTGATTACCAGTCATGCTGACAGAATTGCACAGCTCCTGACCACATCTAGTGTGTTTACTAAACAGAACAAATACGCAAGACATTATTTACCTGTTTTTCTTTATCCACTTTGGATGCAAAAAATCTGTTTACATTTGTCCTTAAAAGCAAAGTTTAGAGCCTGTGTTGGGAAATTCTCTGTAGCATTTGGCAAATTGCCATGCCAAAAAAGAAAAATCCTACAGAAAAAGAATCAGATCTTTAAAATAACATTTCCAGTTTATACTACACCAAGTGTGTTATGCAGTATTTCCCCCATTGTTTCTATGAGCTGTAACGAAGGTCAAAAGTATTCCTTTTCAGGTCCTTTATTTTTTAGGCATTTGGTACTTGAAATCTGGATTAATTCTGACACCAAAAGGTATGTGCACTGTGTGTTAGCATGGCAAAATCTAAAACTGCAAGTGAAACATCAGTAATGCTGAAAAATACATAAGATTTTCAACTTCCTGACTTTATACATTTTTAAGAGTAGGAATACCTATGGCAAGTGCAGAACAAAAGAATATTTCAGAGAATTGTGTAGAAGTTTTCCTGCAGTAGCCTCCTATTTCCTCATTGCTTCCATAGGGGGTGCTCACACTCCATACTAAAAAAAAACCACCAATGAATGGTTTATATGGGTATTAAACTTGGTAGTGCTTCCGTAATGATATTCTTCTTAAAATTAAAGAAAGGATCCCTTTGGACTCAAGGATAAGAAGCTAAATGGAGCTGAGGAGGTAGTGCAGGAGCAAATCTGAGGTGGATTATGAGAAAATACGTCAATGTTAGATTTTGCTAAGCAGTGAGTCTTAATGCTACCATTTAAACTCCTTTAGTAGGTTCGGCATATCTGTTCCTCTTAACATTAATTCTAGACACTGATTCAGAGTGTCTATAATCTTGCTGATTACCAAGTTACAAGATTTGTATCCAAGATACCTGATAAAAGTCTGTGCTCTGTGGGAAATGAAATCCTGTCATCTTTTGGAGCTTTTTTTAAAACATACTCTTGAAAAAATCTGCAAAATACAGTCTCTGCTCAGTTGACTTAATGAAGTAACCACTAAAAATGCCCTTCAGTGTAGTATCAACATGATTAATGCAAATTTTGCAATGTTTTGTTTCTCAGCTACATTGCTTTGAGTATAAAAGTTTTATTGTGCTCAGATGTCCTTAATACTGTTTCAGGTATGGTTTCTTGTGAAGGAGCAAGTCCATCTGAATAGTTCATGTGTTCTGAAGGAGTCCCATCTTCCTTCGGTTGTTCTTTTCTCCACATACAGCTGCATATTCACAGTTTCTTCTGCATTGACTCAGTTGTGTGTTTGACCCAGCTGAATTCAACCCAGTACACTAGCAGCAGAGAAGGCAGTCTGACTAAACACAAGGATCTACATCTTCTTTTTAAAAAACTTTAATAACCTCTTTTTTTAGCACTGAAACCATATAACGCAGCATTTAAAAAATTGAAACGAGACAAACCTGAGCAAAACCACCTCTTTCCATACAGAAACACTTCTGCACACAACCACACTTCCAAGTTCTGTAAAAGTTGTTAAACTGGGTAAAAGCCAGCAGAGATGGCTCACTCTTCTATGTTCTTTCTTCCATCTACAATGGCATCTAATACTAGATTTTTAAAAGGTGCTGTTCAGATATCATCCATACTAGTACATATTTTTATTTTTCAAACAGAATAAATCTCACATCAGTTGATTTACGGATGAGGAACAAATGTAAGGCACTATTGACATAACTCAGTTTTGTAGATTTCAAGTTGAAATTCTGCTTTTCATTTTCTAGGAATCAATTTGGAGAAGGCTAATTTAATAAAATCTTCAATCATAGAGTCACAGAATAGTTAGGGTTGGAAAGGACCTTAAGATCATCTAGTTCCAACCCCCCTGCCATGGGCAGGGACACCTCA
>JBCJKH010027262.1:0-12839 GCA_039877255.1 Loriculus beryllinus | reverse complement strand
CTAGCCAAGTTTAATTCTAACTGGGCCTTAGCTTTCCTAACCTGGTCCCTAGCTTCCCAGACAACATCCCTGTATTCATCCCAGACCACCTGTCCTTGCTTCCACCTTTTATAAGCCTCTTTTTTCCTTCGAATTTTCCTTAGCAGCTCCTTATCCATCCAAGAAGGTCTCCTGGCCCCCTTGCTGCACTTCCTTCTAGTTGGGATGCAACACTCCTGAGAATGTAGCAGGTGATCCTTGAATATCATCCAACAGTTTTGGGCCCCTCCTGCCCTCTATGGCTCTATCCCATGGAACCTTACTAAGCAGGTTCCTGAAGTGGCCAAAGTCTGCTGTGTTGAAGTCCAGGGCAGTGGGTTTGCTGCACGCTCTTCTCACTGTCCTGAGGATCTCGAATTTGACCATCTCGTGATCACTGCATCCACTGCTGCCGTGGAGCGTCAAATTTCCAACGAGCCCTTCCCTGTTGATGAGCACGAGGTCAAGCAGGGCACCTCTCCTTGTCGGCATCCTTCAGTGAAGGATGAGGAAGTAAAAATTTACGGTTCCTCAAATCTGTCTGACAATTATTTAATGACACAAAATGTTGAATTATTGTTCAGTGGCAGAAGATAAAAGCAGAAGAGGACAGGAAACTGGCATGAAGTTTTGATACCCTCTCTGATCGCTCTCTATAGGAGGATTTGCATAGTGATGTGGCTTGGGGCAGAAGTGAATTGTGGATATTTGTGCCTTAATAAAACAAGTTGTGTAACTCTGAGTGCCAACTTTAAGCTACTGACCAAGCCCGATATGTAGGCATTTTGAACATCTATCAAAACTACTGCAAACTGAAGCAGACTAGACTGGCTATCTAGTTTCCCTCTGCATTCCTGTTAAAAGTTTCTTTATTTGGCCTGTTGTCTTTGTTTAAGCCCAGCCTGTCACTCAGAATCTATGCAGCTGTTAGCTCACTCCCTTCCTTACCTCCCCACCTCCTTTCTTCACCCTGGCTCCTGAAGGGATTTGGAGGAGAATCACAAGAATGTAACTTCCACGGGTTGAGATAAGAACAGTCCAGTAACTAAGGTATAACACAAACCACTACTGCTGCTACCACCAATAATGAAAATAATGATAAGGGAAATAACAACGGAAGAGAATACAACTGCTCACCACCCGACGACCAATACCCAGCCTGAGCCGAGCTGCGATCTAGCCCTTCCAAGTAACCCCACCAGTCTATGTACGGGGCATGACATGCTGTGTTATGGAATACTTCTTTGGCTAGCTTAGGTCAGGTGTCCTGTCTCTGCTTCCTCCCGGCTTGCCCTCCTCCCTGGCAGAGCATGAAGGTCAGAAAGTCCTTGGTCAGAGTAAACATTACTGAGCAACAACTGAAAGCATCAGTGTTATCAGCTCTGTTCCCAGGCTGAAAGTCAAAAGCACAGCACTGCACCAGATACTGACTGAGAAAAATGACTGCTACTGCTGAACTCAGGACACCTGTGTTTAATAAAATAGATATGAAATTCGGAGTAACTGCATCACAAAGTTCAGTTAAGTGTTATTTTTTTGTATTTTTATAAATGATACTTTCAATTTCTACCATGTCTTTTCTCACAGCAAAGTTCTGTGGTGACCCTGGAGTGCCTGCTCAAGGGAAAAGAGAAGGCAAAAGCTTCATCTATCAGTCAGAAGTCTCTTTCAGCTGCAATCCTCCTTTTATTTTGGTTGGCTCCAATACCAGGATTTGCCAAGCAGATGGCACATGGAGTGGATCTTCCCCTCGATGTATAGGTAAAGTTACAACCAGATTTCTTGAAATGCTTATTATTTATTTTCCTGATGAGTCAATCTAGGAGTTTTAAGGTACTATCCTGGTGTTATTCTATGCCCACTAAGAATCAAGAAACTTTATTTTTGTTTCTGTTATAAATGTAATGCATGTTGTTGAACAAGCTCAATTTTGTAATGCATGTATCATTGAAATACTGTAATTTATTTTGTCTTTATTGTCAATTTTTTTTTTAAAGAACCTACTCGCACAGCATGTGAAAATCCAGGAGTCCCAAGGCATGGGTCACAAAACAACACATTTGGATATCAGGTAAAGTATACTATTTTTTTAACTTACATATTAAAATATTTTTATACTCCTCAAAGTCTAGAAACTTCTGATTAGAGTTCCAGAAACTGCTTACACCTTTTAAGAGCTGGTTGCTGGTGTTGCTGTGTTTTGTTATTTCTGACTGTTGGATTACATTGACCTTGTGTTCCCCTTAGCAGTGCACTGTGTAAAACCCTGCTTGGTTTCAGCTTGAAGGAGTTCAGCATCTCCTCACCTATATAGAAGCACTCCTTACTGTTTATCAAATAGGCTTTTTTCCTTAAGAGTGTGTATACTGTATGCCAAACTTCTAGTGTAAACTTACTCTAAAAAAACAGTATTTGTTTTGTTTGTGTTGATTTTTTTTTTTTTGGTTGGGTTTTTTTTTTTTTTTAGAAAGCAATTGCTTTTTACATTTGGAAATGATGTGACTGAAATGAATCGATGAATCGTAGAGTCAGAGGCTGGAAGGTGCCTCTGAAGAGCTTCTAATTAAACCTGCCTTCTCAGTGCAAGGTCAGCTAGGGCAGGTTGATCAGGGCTCTGCCCAGGTGGTTTTGTGTATTTGTGGGGACAGAGACTCCACAGCTTCTCTGGATTACCTGTTCAAAGTTGATCACCTTTGCAGTGAAAATGTTTTTTCTTATTTTTAAACATAATTTTGTAAGTTTCAACTTGTGCCTATTCCCTCTTGTCCCCTCACTGGGCACCAATGATGAAAAGTCTGTCACTTTTCATGCCCCAGTAACTTTTAATACACATTGATAAGATTCCCCTTGAGCCTTTCCCTCTGCAGGCCAGACAATTCCAGTTCTTTCACTCACTCCTTGTACGCCAGATTCTCTTGTCCCTTAATCGCCTTTTTGGCCTATCACGGCAGTATGTCCCTGCTTCTCTTTGCGCTAGTGAGCCCAGCACTAGACCCAGCACCCACTTGTGTCTCATCAGTGCTAAGCAGAGGGGAAGAATCACCTCCCTTGATGTACTGGAAGTGCTCTCTGCCTGATGCATCGCAGGAGGCTATTGGCTGCCTTTTCTACAAGGGTGTGTTGTGGCAAACGGTGTTTGCATATGCTTCTGTTAGGAACAGAATTGAAATTTAAAAAGCTTCTGAATTTCTGATTTTCAGAATCACATAAAACAGTGACATCAGTGAGAGGTTTATGGATGAATGGTGTAGAGGTGCAAAAATGAGCCCTATAATTTGCTAGGAATATGATAATGCAGCTGCAAACCAACTAAGAGAAAGTCTAAACAACTGTGTTTGGTGTCGGGGCTGAAACTGCAGGCATGTGAAGAGGACTAGAAAGAAGAGTAAGCAATCAGCTCCCTGGTTTTATGTGGTGCCTGTTAGAGCAGGAGTTAAAACCTATAGATTGCAAAAAAATGCAAGAAAAGGCTCATTAAAATTTGAACAAATTTGCAAAATGAAATTAGTTTTAAAAATGAAGGTTGTAGCTAAAGACTTCCAATGTTCTGTGGCCAAAAAATTATTTGATTTGATTTTTTGTGGCTTTTGTGCAACACTCCTCCTGCCTAGTGATTGTTTTAGTTATCTTTGGGTTTTCAGTTTCTTCTAGATCACAATCATATACAAGTGGTAAGAAATAGTCTCAGTTTTCTTCAGGAAATAGAGCACTGTTTTCTGCCAAGGTAAAGAATATGCAGGGGCAGTCCTTGGGCTAACTTTCATTAGGTATAATACAACGTTATGCTAGAGGGCAATACAATTCAACTGTGTACGAAGTGAATCATTGCAATGACCATTTTCTACAATTTTATTGTCACAGTTGCTCTGACATATTAATGAGCTTTCTATCAATGAAGAAACTAATGCAGACTTTCTTATTTGTGGTGTAGTTGTAGTTGTGAATGAAAGCATCACTCACAGCTAGCATGGAACTGTCAAAATACCAGTCTAAATGTCAACTGATAAATATTTTCTGAAAGCAGTGTTTTTGCTGGAAGACTTTACAACCTTGATCCCACAGTTTTAAGTTTAGTGCCTAGCAGATTTAAACTGTATGAACTATAGTCTCCTTACCTAGACAGGAACTTATCCTCATGCTTGTGTAGTGAATTTGGGTTTATACAGTAACTAGATGTCTGCATGAAATTTCTGGGTACTGTAAATGTGATTGCTTACTTAATACAGAAAGAGTGGGAATATCATTCATCATTTGGACAGATGAAGCTGAGTTTAGCTTATTATTGGGTGGAAACAACAGTGAAAATGATTGGTGCTAGACAAGTTATTGTCTGTAGATCAAGGAAAGAAATATTGCATCACCATATATTTGGTAATGTTATGACTCATTTAAACCACAAATATACTATAGATTAATAGAATTGTGCTATAATTAACTTGCTATATGAATTACTTTTGCCTCCATTCACAGCAGAAAGGTAAAGAATAATTTTGAAATATAGCAAAGTACAGAAGATGAGATAGCTGTGATTTTCTTTTGTCTGATGGATCCATTGTCTACCATTTTAAACAACAGAACAAAAAAGCATATGCAAAATTCAGCAAAATGCTTTGCAGTTGGCAAATGCATAACAAGAAGCTGTTACTGTTGAATATGCAAGACAGTTTTCTGACTCAGACTGTTGTTTTGTTTTGTTTTTTTTTTTCATTTTGGGTTCTGGTGTTTTCTTTTTGTGGTTTTGTTTTGGTTTAACTGTCTTAAATACTTCAGTTTTTAAACTAATATGAGTGACTTAAATAACTTAAATTTTAAATTTATGCCTCTGTCTCATAAAAATTTCCAGCTGTAGCCTCTCAGTAGAATTCAAGTTTTCCTATGTGGAGTTCTTTTTTAAGTGCTTTTCAACAATTGACAATACCTCCTCTTTTACCTGATTATATCACTAACTGTCACTTGCTTTTCACAATACTGATTTCACATTGTGAACTTCCACAGCACTGGGGGTTTTGTCTGGTTGCTTCTCCTAGTCTTGATTATCTGTTTTCCACGGACTTCATTGAAAGTTCAGGCATATATAACATAATTCCAGGTTTGACTGAAAGGCGTATCAAAACCTGCACATTTAAGTGGTGTTTCAGTGGCTAAATAGGAGCTTCGTAACACAGAGGTAACAGAATTTTGCATGGCTTTTACTGTTCAGTGTTGAATTCAGCAGGCAGAAGCAGATCAGGTTCAAGTAATATCAAGTGGTTTTGATGTTCAAGAACATCAAGCGTTGAAGTAACTTCAAAATACCAGTTGAGTGCTACTTGGATATCAGGCATGGCACGTAAATGAGTAGCATCACCTGTTTTAATTGTTATCAGTATGTACTTCTAGGATGTTTACCTTTCATCTGAGTATTTTTGGTTTGACAGATATACCTTAACAGTGTGTTACAATGAAGACAAACTATCTTTAGAACTTAGCGAGTGCTGCCTTCATCTGTAATCTGAAAAATAAATTGCTCCTTGGAAAGAAACTGTGGTTTTGAAATACTTTTTCAGACATATTGCTAGTAACATAGAAAAATGCTTCTAGCACTTTCATCTTAAGTTGTTGTAATACAATATACTACTAAATTGAAGTAACAGTTTAGAACTGCTTAGACCAACCGGCCATATATGTAAGATTTATTACTTCTCATACTTTTCCAGCATATGTTTTTGTAGAAATTCAGCTATTTTCCCCTACATTAAAGCTTGAAGAGAGCCAAACAGCAGTCTGAATTTAGAAAGGAAAATAGGCACATTACAGTAGCGATAGTTGTGTGTAAGATCTTGGGTTCTGTTGTATGAAATGGCATATGAAACTTGATCTGTAGATGTGGAGCAACCCTGCAAATACTCTCTTTCTCTGTATGTAATGCTTATAAAAACTTCAGAGTTGATTGAAATGTAGGATGAAATTCTAAGAGAAGTGCTGTGCTACCAGTAGTCCAGCTAATGTAGTCGTCTCCATTAGCACAGTTCACATCATCACTGCATCAATGAAAATGAAATTTACACCTCATCAGACACCACACAGTTTTCCTGGTTTATTTTACTTCTTGGGATCCTGAGGTCTCTGGCTTCAGCCTGGTGTCAGTCGGATGTGTTGGTATCAGAATCTGGAGTATGTCACTGGCAGGAAAGTGATTTTGACTTCCCGCCCCCTTCGTTTTTTTTTTCTTTTTTATTTTGGTCCCTGTAATTCTTGGTTCACCTGGGGTTATTTACAGTTTTTCCAACACACTTTTATACCACTCACCATGCAGCTTCACATTATATTTCAATCTACTCTACAGGGCACTTTTCACGTTTGTGATTCTTGTTCCTTTTAACCCCTGAAACCTGATTCTGTCCAAGCCTGCATTTCTTTAAAAGACCATGGTGAGTTTTCACAGCAATGAGATCTCCATGTCTTTGTTATCATTCCAGTTTTAGGCCTGTAACTCTGTATTGCATCACGATAAGGATAAATAGCTCATACTGCACATAATAGGTTCTTGTTATTACTATGGATATAAAGATGTGGTTTATCACAAAAAAGTAAATGAAGGCATAAAAATAATTCATAAACACCAGATCACAAGAAAATTTGATGTTACAGCTAAATCAACACACACACCTGCCCACCCCCAACCCCCACAAACAAACCAAACAGAAAACCTAAACAAAACTCCAGGCAGCTCAAGACACTTTCAGACAAAGGAGTCCTCTCAAACTCTGCTCAGCAGACTTGCAATCTCAATAGCCTGTTACTAATAGTAGCAATAGTGTATTGCTGGGCTACCAAACTACAGATACAGCAAAGACTTAATGAGTTGTGTTTTCATTCACTTAAAATGTGATGCTAAAAGTTAACGAAGAATAACTGACATTCCCTTAGCCTGTCAATCCTTTGGCAGGAATTGCTGGGGATGGAGAAGCTTACTAGGGTTCCTCCATGCTCTTTAGTAAACTGAAGTCTAAGGAAAAATTGAATCTAGAGTAACCCATGAAAGCTAGAAATATCTTATGTTCTTTTAAGGAGTATAAGAAATAATTAGGGTAATAATTTGTTATTATTTTAATAAATATTATACATTACTGTAGCATAACTTTGTTTTATTTAATAGAGTACCATCCTGGTTTTTTATAAATGGATGTACAATTATATTTACACATTTTCTTTCAGGGCTGCTATTTCTCCTGTTACAGAACAGCAGATACATGGTCTTTGGTTCTTAGCAAAAGGCAAAGTTACTGATGTTATTTTGGGAATATCTAAACCATAGCAGACACTATGGAAAAGCAGTATACAAGGAAAGCTTTTTTTTTCTTTTAAGATTGCATGCAAACACTGCTGTGTTTTGCTGGTTTGGTACGCTTCCCTAAAACAGGAGAGTACAGTGAGCAAAAATATTTCAGCTGCTTCTCCAGATCTCCTTACTAGTGCTTCTATTCAAACTGTATAAAAAGAAAAATTGAACAACTCAGAACACCTTGGACTGGGAATTTAAGACCACGGAATGCTGTATTGTGGCGCCACCTGGTGCCTCTGGCGCAATAATATTGTAAAGCAGATTTCCCAAAAAAGTAATTTAAAATTTTTAGGAGCAGCATTTCCAAAAGCATCTTCATTACTTGCCTGTAGGCCTTGGCACTTACTTGGCAACCTGATACATTTCTTTATCTCAGCAGTATATTTCTACTACTAAAGACTAAAGAACTGGCTTGATGTTTAGGCACCCAAGCTGCAGTAAATCCATAAGGTAGGCTGAACAGCAGTGAAGATGGGTAGACAGTGGAAAACAAAAAAATCTGTGCATTTCTTTATTCTGCTCTTCAGGTGAACAGTTTTCCTTCAATATATCTGTCCAGCAGAAGACATCATTCATAAAGGACTAATCCACAGTGATGAATAGGCAGCTACAGAAGAGTGAGAAGTTACAGAAAATTAAAAAAAAAAAACTTCTTTCTTTTTTTTTCCACCATTACTCGTTGAGTCTTGTAGGTGTAAGACTTATGGGCATGATTCTCCAGTTCTTTCAACTCACAAAGTACGATTTTTCTGATGAGTGCAATTACAATACACTGATTTTTACGGTGTATACTGAATTCATTTTTCTAACCTATTGATTTTTTATTCCTTTAAAGAGATTCTATACATTGACAGATTTATTTTAGGTAACATACTCCTAAAAAGTAGATGAAAATTTCAAGATTGCAGTTTCCCTATTAATTCACTGCTGCCCATATTTACATGGTGTGGAGCTAATATATTAAAATTGATCACATCGTAAGAACTGTTGAACTCCAAGGAGAAGATGTGATTGTTGTTTTTATTTTTTAAAGAATGCAGCACATAAGGTGTTAATTGAAAATAAGTGAAGTAGCATAGCTAAGGAGTTAAAGCCCTACAGTGGCTTCTTCTGGAGTTGACACTGGCTGTTAGAGTTTTAATCTCTAACTTAGTATAATTAGGTATACTGAGTATAAGTAGCCAACTAACCTCATCACCTCATTGGCTTCCATGATGTACAGCTACTTCGCATCACAAAATAATTATATTTTTATAATTATATGTTTTATATTCAAGGAGATCAGAGTCAACTTTGAAATAATAAAGTGGAAAGGACATTAAAGTCCTATTCTGTTTCTTAAGAAACTACGTTTAATAGTTAAACTGAGGTTTGTTTTGGTGTGGCCAAGGATGAAGGTTTTAAAGCAAATATATTGTATTCCCTAAAAACTAAACATTAAACGAGGTAGGTGTTCTTTCTATAGCTGTGAATGGAGATTGCTTTGATAGAGGCAGGTTACTGAAATGAATAAGACTTTCATAAGACTAGTAATTGTTGTAAAGTAGTATATTGGTGTTGGTTGTTTTAACTAAGTTCTTTACCACACAGAAAAGTACTTCTATTTCTGTTTGGTACAACTACTAAAACTTGTATTATTTTCCCACTTTGTGCTTAATTATGCAACTGATTTTTTTCAAAATCTTCTAAAAGTAATGATGTAGTCCAGTGAGCACATGAAAGAACTATAAAGGCGAATTTTAAATCATGTACTGTGTTGAAAAGCTATTATCTGTAGTTCATGAGTTATTATTAAATTCATTCTGATGAGAAGCTTGAGCTGAAATGGCATACTGTGATAAAGTTTCAAATGGCTGCTTCTAGCAGTAAAATACTGTTTCCCAGAGCTAAACTATTGTGAAGAAGTCCAGATTTTACCTTTGAGCATCAATTTGAATCATGTTATACCTTTAAAAATAATAATAATCATCATCATCATCCAACACAAAAAAAAAATAAAAATAAAAAAAAACCAAAACACAGAACCATAAATGTACTGTCACATAGAGTTCAAAATTTTCAAATTCTTGTTTAAACATGAATTAATAAATATATTAATACAGGTTACTACAGAAAAATAGATGTGATCTTTGCACCTGAATATTTGAGTTAACCACTCAGAGCATGTAATAAACTACTCCTTGAATGATATACTTGTAACAGAATTTCCCTGCTCTTGAGGGAAACTGAGAATTATTTGCATTTTCATCAATGTCACTATAACTGGACATACTGAAGATGCCTGTGCAGAAACTGTTGTTCACTAAAGAGTTTTATTTTCCTTTTCATGCAACATATACACACAATAATAATAACTAAAAACTCACCTCAGAAAAATTGCTATTGTAAATTGTAATGTAGTTGCATTCTGGTTTCTATTATCCACGTGATATGAAAAACAATTCTTTTTTTACCTCTTGGTATCAAAAAATTTAAATTGTTATAGAAGCATTATAATCCCTGATGCATGAGATAGTTTTGTTGACCAGACCTTGCATGTTCTGATTATAATTTGTGAATTCATTCAGCATTTCACAAAAGGGGTTTAGTTCAGCGAATGTCCAACGGAATCTATTGTCCATTTTATCTCTGCCACTTCTCTGATT
Source organism: Loriculus beryllinus (assembly GCA_039877255.1). Lineage (NCBI taxonomy): Eukaryota > Metazoa > Chordata > Aves > Psittaciformes > Psittacidae > Loriculus > Loriculus beryllinus. Next base: position 2,852 of record JBCJKH010027262.1, on the reverse strand, counting down.
TTCTGTAAGATTGCCTAACTGGTTGATCCTTGGTTGAGAGCTACAAAACCACATTAAGCTTGGTTTCCAGACTCACAGTGCCTCAGCTATTCTGGGCCAAAAGCGACACACCAGATATACTACGGGAGATGAAATTTTGATTCTCTTCCATAGAGGATTTCAGTTGTTGGGAGAGAATTTTAATAAGAATGAAACAAATTTTTATTTCATATCAAAATGTTCTGTGAAATTACTTTCTACAGCAGGAGCATCACAGTTTACTGAAGCTGTATTATGTGGAGGGGTTTACAATCAAATTTGGAAGAAATAAACCAGGTGACATCTCCTAATAACAATATCACTGTTTTTTCTACTTTTCAACAGGTGGGAAATATTGTTCAATTTCAGTGTAAAAAAGGACACCTTCTCCATGGCTCTACAACACGAACTTGCCTTCCTGATCTTACATGGAGTGGAATCCAGCCAGAATGTATACGTAAGTAAATGATCGATTTTTGATCAATCATTTTATCTAGGATATTTAGTTACTATAGCACTGTTATAAAGTTAACTCATATAGCTTTAGTAGCTTGAAGCTAATAAAACTTTACATTACTGTCTTACAGAAGCTAGAAATGTGGGTTTACAATGATTTTTTTCTACAATAGCCTGTAGAATGAAAAGCACAACACAAAATAATAACAGACAGAATAACAGACAGCTCTTCATCCAAACTGATACTGAAAATAAGTAAGACAGTGTAACCTTTCCAAGGAAAAGAGGAGGTGGTGAGAACAGGATCATGTAGGTAAAGCCCTGCAGAACCCTAACTTCTACCAGAGCATACAATTGCTAGCAGTTCTAGTAAAGACTTCGAGTTGCTTCCCAGCTAAGGAATCAACGTATTTTAAGAAGGGGAAAAAGAGGGTTGTAACTCAAAAGTTTTGAATCTGAAATAGAGAGAACATGCTTACTTGGGTACACAAAGTGACATTTAATTTTTTAGATCTTTTATACTTTGGTAAACAGTGCTAATTTACTGAAGGTATAACATCATAGTTAATCAGCTGACCAGCTGTCTTTTTCTGAAAATAGTCTCACCTTATAAGATCTGACCTTACAGAATCACTTCAGTGTATGGAGAGTTTACCCACAGATGAAAACAATGTTAACGTTGCAGTTGGTGCTAGCAGTCCCCCTAAGCAAACAGCAAATCAGTAGCTCAGTGTGTTGAAAGATGAGATCTGATCTTGGAGATGTGCTGGTTTTGAGGTAACACAAGACTTTCAGATTCTGGAGATTGTTAAAGACATAAGACATTGTCATGAGATTAGGAATGGTAATTAATTTTTCTACCTGCTATTTAAAACTTGCCTCATCTACAATCTTTCATAGTGTTTTCAAACAACCCATTTATTTACTGTTATTCAATACTACACAGATATCATAAGTCATGTAAGTAACAATCTATGATTGCTTTTAACTGTGGTAAGATATGAGCTGTATATGTTTGCATATGCAGACAATTTTTTTTTGGTCATGAACATACCTTTAAGTTGGTTCTTGACCTCTTGAAATTGAAAAGTCCATTTTCAAGATGTATTTACAGGCTCAGGACTGTAATTTATAGATTGCATAGTAATTTTTAATGTGAATTAAAAATGTATTTATATTTTACATTTAGTGATTTTTTTTTTATTAGTTACCTGTTAGAATGGGTATAGATTATTTTCTCAGAAATATTTTCGGCATTTTAACTGAAGGATATTTTATCTTTTCTTTGTAGCTCACAGCTGTAAACAACCAGAAACACCAACTCATGCTAATGTTGTAGGAATGGATCTTCCCTCACTTGGATATACATTGATTTACACTTGTCAGCCAGGCTTCTTCCTGGCAGGAGGATCAGAACATAGAGCCTGTAGGTCTGATGGTACATGGACTGGGAAAGTTCCAGTTTGTGAAGGTAAGCTCCTCTGTTCGCACTGCATCTCTCATCTCTCATACTTCAGTGATTTTCTCTACCTGCAGTCCAATAAGATAAGGCAGAATGGTAAGAACTAGGAGAGAGAACATCTGAAAGCGTAACTGTAATCCTTTCCCTGTTGTGTGTAATGTACTTGTCGTTCATTTGCATGTTCAGATGTGTCAGTTCTAGTTGCTGTTCTGGAAGCCAAATATTTGGGTAACACCTACTTTTAAACTTCTGATTGAGTCAGATGTGGATTCCATTTTTGTAAGCTCAGCAGAATAATCATCTCAGTGGGTTTTGCGCATACCTACTAAATGTAGATCAGGATAATTCTATTTACAGAGATTGTCAGCTGCAAGACAGCTATTGCAGTTGCAGTACTACTATGATATAGCTGCATCATGGACACATGGTGGGATGACTCACACAACTCGGGTGCTGCAATAGATGGCTATCAACTCATGAGAAGTTCTAGGCAATACAGGAGAGGTAGTGGCAAGCCCTGTATGTTAAGGAGTGTTTTGACTTTCTGGAGCCTTGATGATGGTGACAATGAGGTTGAGTGTTTATGGATAAGAACCGGGGGGGAAGGACAAGAGTGAAATACCATGGTGGGAGTCTCTTCCAGACCTAACCGGGACAAAGAGATAGATGAAATATATAGATAGCTGAGATAAATGTTCCAATTGCTAGCCCTTGTTCTCATGAGGGACTTCAACTTCTCAGAGGTCTGCTGGAAAAAACAATACAGTGGAGAAAAAAGAGTCTAGAAGGCTTTTGGAGTGTGTGGAAGGTAACTTCCTGACCCAGCTTGTAAGTGAGCCTACTAGGGAAGGAGCCCTGCTGGACCTGTTGTTTGAAAAGAGAAGGACCTGTGGGTGATGTGATGGTTGGAGGCTGT
>JBCJKH010027252.1:0-10394 GCA_039877255.1 Loriculus beryllinus | reverse complement strand
CAGCAGGTGCCTGTCCATCCGTGGGCAGTCCCCAAGCCCAGCACGACAGACCAGCGTGCCGCTTTGCACACGCCCGCCACAAGCACCGGTACACTCAGAGACACACGCACTATGTGCACGTGCATAGACCCACATCTCACGCTGACAAAGCCTAATTGCTGTGCTCAGACACCCACTTTCTTATACACAAACTAACACAAGCATGCAGAAAAGCGCCCGAGTCCCATTTCAAAGCAGTGTAATTCAGTGCAGCCTATGAAACCACACCGAAATAAATCCCAGCAAGTGAGATCAGAATCAGGTATTCAGGCACAGAACCCACAGATACAGACCCTCAGAAATCTTCACAAACATCAGAACTAGCACACACAACCAGCCGCAAAAAAGACAATTTCAAAGCTCTGCATATGTCCTGGCTGCTGTTGGAGTCAGTGTGCTTTCACAATTCCCACTCACATTCCCATATTCATACAATTCCACTGCCTACCTACAGCAGCGTTTCAGGACTTGTCTGAAGATCCCTCTCCATATCAGCAGTTGAGCCTCTCAGGCACACGCAGTCTTGCACAGGAAGCCTGATTCACAGAGCTGTCCTTGCAAGGTCTAGCTGTCCACTGCTCAAATACGTAAAAATACCCTTAACAGTTAAACAAGACATAGAGGCCTTTTTAAAAGGAAAATACACATAAACACATCTGGATAAAAGCTTCATTCTCTTATGTCAGCCAAACAAAAAGGAAAAAAGTAGGAACTAAAAGGATATTTCTTAATACCAACCCAGCTGAGGTTGATATGTCAACCCTAATTTGAGGCAAGAATGTACACCACCAGAAGAAGCAAAGGGCAGACTAGAGCTTTACAGATGAGATGGCATAGAAGAAAATGCAGTGTGGTTCAGCTATAAAGATGGCAATAAACACTAGGATTAGGCTAAAACTTTTCACACTATCAGTATTCTATAAATACTATCAGTACTTGTAGAAACTTAAGATTAAAAAAAAAAAAAAGAATAATGGCCAAACTGACAGCCAGTATAAGCCATCCTTGCTTTATTGAAGTCTATCAGTGCAACTTGCTCACTACCTCATCTACCTGAGATGTCATACAAACTCTGTGCCCCAGTGCATCCCTAGGCTGTGTCAGGACAAACTGTGATTTTAATCAACTCTCCTATAGACAGAATATCTTAAAGATGTCAAAACAGAGGTGTTTTATGGTGAAAGATACACATGAAGATGGCAGAGAAATCATGTTAGTTTAGAACAACAGGAGACAGAGCAAAGACTCATTTAGTTTTAATGCAGCAGAATCTGATTTCTTGAATGTTGCAGGTGACACAAACAGCTAATTAATACAGATGGAGCATATATATACATACACCTTTGTTTACCTAAGTGATCAGCCCAGCAGAAACTCTAAGATGCTTTAACTGTTGAAGATAGAAGACAATCTTTTGTAGGGCCCAAGACTGTAGGCAAGGAATCTTCCATTGACCACACTGTAGAACATCTGACCCAGGCAGAAGCAAGAAGGATAAAACCAGCACCAGTGTGCTTCTAACAGAAAACTGAGGTCAGAGAGAGACTCATTGATGACCTAGCTGCCCACTGAAGAAGATTCCCAGTGCACAGTAGCAAGAGGGGCTGTCAGAGGCAGACAGGTTCAGGGCCTGGGCAGGCTACAGTTCAAGAGCAGAACGTTTGCAGTGAGCTGATTTTGATGGAAAACAATTTTCTCCAGAATGAGGCACCCTGGCTGGATCCTGACTGTGCAAAGATTAACTCTGTTGTGGGCCCTTGGTGAATGGGAGGCCACGGTGGCAACAGCCTGGCAGGCAGGTTCTGCTCACCCAATGGCCCATGTTTTCATTTTGCACTTTTAACTTTTATTTAGGCTGAGGTTAGGCAAGCAGGGAGCCATGTGATTGCTGGGCACAAGGTCCACAGGGCTGAATTAACTGATATAAACAGTACAATGGTGAGTTTGTACTCTGGAAATGGGCTGCTGCTGACAGAGAACTCCCTGGGTAAGGTGGGTATTTAGACTGGTGCAGAAATGTAACATTAATCTCTCCTGACTCAGTGCAAATGGACAAATGAAGCTTCCTCTGCCTTGACAATAGGTGTGCAGAGGCCTGGCTCTTCCTTTCTGAGACAGATAGAAAAGAATAGCCTCTGCCCGATCTGCCAACCTGAATTTCCCAAGTAAGAGGACTAGAGTCCTGCAGGTTGATTGTGGAACTTCAGGAGGCTTCACCTTTCGAAAACCTCTTCACATGCAGAGCTCACTGAGCTCTTCTCGCAGTTTTTGCCAATTTCTCTTTTCCCCAGAGAATAAAGAAAGAAACACTGATCACAACATCCTTCTGATAGGTATGGTTTTTAAAAAAGTGCTAGGACTGCAAGATTAAGCTACTAGATCTCAAGCCCAAAACCTCAGTTTGGGTAAATACAAGGCAGAACTGCACATGCGACAGCAGCACTGGGTTGCCTTGGGAGCACAGCCTTTGTTTGCCATCCTTACCAAATCCTGCCCGGAACTGCTGCTCTCTTATTGTGGGAAGGGCCGAAGCAGCAGTACTGGCCATACCATCCATGGCCCCTGAGCAGAGCATATCCACAGGTGCTCCAGTGTTACCCACTGTGATAACTTTCATAAGGCATCCTCTGGCTTTTGAGGTTACCAGTTCTCCTCACACTCAGTCAAGATGCAGAGCAACAACTTTCCATCATGAAATGATGGAAATGAGCATTAGCCTCAGATAGACCACAGCTGGAGTGTTATAGGCGTTAGGCAATATACCAGTGCCTGGTATAGGCAATGGTTAGGCAATACCAGTTCTTTGAGACATGCAATCCCACTCCCCAGAAAGCACTGCGAAGACTTTTGCTGCCTCTTCCAAGAGATGACGGATAGAGACTTTCTTTGGAGACTTTCCCCCAATCCTTTAATGACTAATCTGTTGATAGATTAATTTTTTACTTTTTTAAACTTTTATCACGGCATAATGATCAACTTTCCAGCAAGCTGACTGATTGACTGACAGAAATTTCATTTTCTCTAATATAGGAGTAACCAGCAAATCATGCCAAACAAACTTGATTTCACTTGTTGATAAGGCTAGTTTTTTTGTGAATAAGGATAATGCAACAGAGGAAGAGATCTAGTTACTTTGGAATTTTTTCCCTCTATGAAGGCCCTATTATTGTGTTCTCACAAGGAAGCCAGTGAAGTGGTATCTGCACAAGGCAGAAAATACACATAGTAATTAGGGGACCTAAGATGGGCAGAAGGGACTTCTGTACGCACATTCTTATCGGCAGAGGAAAGATGAGTTCAATGACAAGATAACTTTCCCAGCCCATCTCCCTTAAGGAAACAGTTAGAGAGGGGTCATTGTGATAAATTTAGGAGACAACCCTTTCACACTTGAGGCCAACAGTATTGCCTGGATTTCACACAAGTCACTGTTGTGGGGGATCCCCTATCCCCTGATCCCTCTGCTTTGCAAGGCTAGTGTAGACCTGAAAAAAAACTTAGGTCCCCTGAGCACATGTCCATGAGCACTGGTAGGGTTTCACCACTCCCACATATATCCCTTTCCACAGCAAATAGCTATGCTAGATACAGACTTCATCCATGAGACCAAAACTGCCTTCTTTTTATTTTGGCTCTAGTCCATTTTCCCTTACTACACCCACACAAAACAGTTTGCTCTGCTCATCAAAGGCAATGCCTTGCTTTTTACTAAACTCCAATAGATTTCCTCCATCACACACTCCCCCCCCCAAAAAAAAAAAAAATTGAACTTAAGAACAATATGCTTCCATGTAAAAGGTATCACCACCATCACTGCTGAAGCTCAACATCTACTTAAGCAGGAAATAGTTTCTATGTTGTAATTTTATATAACTGCTTATCTGAATGCACTTCAAGCATTTCCTAGTCTTTAAAACGTGTTATAACTCTCAACCTATAGACTACCAAATGGTATCATAAAGAGGTTCTGTGGCTTGCCCTATATCAATCTGCATAAATCTGTAGCAGAGCAAGAGTCTGAATACAAGCGTCTCAACCCTTCCTGTCGTGCTTTGAATGAGAATTCTTTGTCACAATTAATTTCTGTGCTTGGATACAACAGTCTTAGAAGCTGTGAGATAAGACAAACATAGTCCCTACACAGCCAATGAAAAGTCAAGACTTTCTTTAAATAACCTGTATTTTTGTAAGGGCAGTGCTATTTTGTGTCCTTCTATACCTGCTTTTGTCTTACTAGCAGGACTCTATTCCAGAGTAGAATTCATTCCTGCTGAAATCTTCAGTGAACCTACACATACAGATGCATACACACACAAAGACAAAGCAGGTGAAGCCACACTAACTTTTGTAAAATTCAAAACAAGACATTAAAGTAAGAGGCAGACACAGTTATTTTACCAAATGGGAAAGAATAAAGACAATGGGAAGAGAGATACCATCTTCCGGCTTTTGGAAGAACTTGAGGTAAGAAACATAGAGAGATGCAAGAGAAGAAATTATGTAGCTGGGATTATGCCTTCTGCTCCCTTTTGCATCATCAGCTAGCTGGGATATTTGATAGGAACTTCCATCCTCCTTGCCCAGAAATATCTGCTTTCATATTTTGCCAATCCTCAGTCAGTCTTTGCCTAACTGTTGTTTAACTGAGCAGTCAGAAACCTTCCTCAAAAAAAAAAAAACAGGTAATTACAGAAGTAGATGGATCTCATAGACTCCTTCAGTGGAGAGCTGTGATTTGGTTCCAAATTTTGACCTGTTGCTGATGTGTTTCCTGTAATGTATTACACTAACACTCAGTTAGGCTACTGTGGTTGCAGGTGACCAAGATATTGACTGGAAAGTGGTTTTATTCACACTGAGAGCTACACATCATTTACTAGCACATTCACTATTTCCTGTCCTCATTCCAAAGGAAAAAGCAGAAAGGAATCCTTCCCTATCCACTATCCCAGGTATCCACAGAGCAGCAGCTGGCCTATTCACCTGCCTTCTTCCAGAAGGAAGGAAGGAACACAAGACATCAAAGAATCTTGAAAATATCTCTGCTTAGCTGTCACCAGTTCTCCAGCATGAAGCATCACAAACATGCCTTTCCCAGTATGGTGGTTCATCCTTTCACATGAGACGTGAAGTCAAACAGCATCTTTCCACCTTTAGCTTTCCTACTTAAGTGCACTAGCTTCAAGTCTTGTACTGCAAAAAGCCAAGGAAGGAGATCAGAAAAACGGGATGCTTGCTCATTTCTCTAATTTGGGAAGATGATTTGTTGTTTTTCTCTCTAAGGCCACACATTCTCAGGACCCTAATATTCCCAGTACCAGCATATTCGCTAAAATGAGCAAAAGAAGTATCTGTCTTGTCATGACAAATAAGTTACTGTTATGCTGCAAGCAAAGAATTAAAATACTTTTGGCATGTGCAGTTTGAATACTATGACATGACAAAAAAACTGTGCATAAGTGTGCAATTTCCTCTTAGCTCTTCCTCTACTTGTTTGAGTAGGTAACAGAGTCCTCCAGCAAAGTGATGTAGACAATTAAAGAAGCTAAGCAGTGAAAGGACTTTTTCGTGTAGGGTATAAGGGATGAAGAAAGCAAAGATTAAAGACCATCCTTTCTCTTCAGGAACCTCCATCTGGCCTCATCTGGGCACAGTCAATAGAAGACTTATTGACTTCACCAGTCAAGACTTATTGACTTCACCACTTCAGCCAGGCCAAATGCAGAGGAGCTCACCGACAGCGGATCTATGCAAAAGTATTTAACCGTGAGATGAATCTGCAGGTCCCAAGTGACATTAGGAAACCTGATGCACAACAGTCTGGAAAAAGCAGAGATCATCTGATGATCAGGACTGCTCTCCTGGTCACCTTCTCCAGCCTCAGAATATTCTAGTTTCTAACAGTAAAGGGCTACAGGTTTTGGCTAGTGTCAGACCTCTAGAGCTGGCTTCCTTCTGACACACTGTATCAGCAGCACAACTGCAAGTCCCCTCTGCTCTGCATCTCCAAACAGTTAAACACATGACCATTTTGCAAATTTGTTCTCTACTAATTTCAGTGTTTGGACAATAACACAGATTTCTTTTTTTTTTTTTTCTTTTTTCCACAACTCCCTCTTGTGTTTATTTATTATTTGAACTACATATATTTCACTTTCTGGACAAGAGCAAATTGTAGTGACAGATTATCTGATTAGACAGCTTTGCCAGAAAGCCCTATCCCAAGCTTCTTAACATACTTTCAACTTCTGAGTTCCATCAACTGTATCTCACTCAGACACCTGCAGTAAAACATATTAGGAAATCACTGCTCTGTCTACAAGTCATTAACATTCAAACACTATGCCTATGGATCACGCATGATCATGGGTTTGCAGTACTTTTCAAACAAGAAATGGAAAAAGAAAAGCAATCCTTGCCTATACCAAAAAACCTCATTTAGAAGAGGCAGGGCAGCTCAGGACCATATAAGCACATCTGCATTAGCTATACAGTGTATGCACATACAGTATCAAGAGGGTAGCCAGTCACAAGGAAGACAGTTGCTGGTTACCAGAAAAAAAGCTTTTCTACGTAAAGGGAAGGACAAGCTTCACTAGCTCAGTCCTCCTTCTGTTATGCAGCACTGTGTACTCCAAAAGATAGCAATCTCTCTCATGTGGAATATGCATCACTGGATTTCAGAAAAAAATACCTTCATCCTTCAAAGTCACATGTTGCCAGCTTTACCAGTCCTGTGGCAGCATTAAAAAAGATTACTTTGAGTACCATTGTTAAGGCAAACTCAAATCTCAGTCCCATGGGGTCTGAGGGTGACTTTGGTGCTGCAGACTCCTAACAACAGGTCCCCTTGGTCTCCACAGAGCTTACAAAGTAAACTCCAGTTTTGGTCTTTTGCTCATCAGGTGTTCTTTCAACACCTTTATTTTAGCAATGATCAAAGATTACTACTGCCTCCCCAGTCTGCTCCTCTGGTGAACATATCCATCTTCCATTAAATATTTACAGTCAGTTGAACTCAGTAGTAGTCAACTAATCTTCTAGACCTTGACCCTCAATATTTGGCAGTATTTCATAACTCATGTAGTCAGAAACTCAGCAAAGAGTAGGCCTTTATGATACAACTTTCAGAAGTTGTTGCTATCAGATTCAGTATGGAAACCACACAGTCTGGGGACAGCACTGCTCCTTGTTAAAATCACTGCTTTTTCAGAGTAACAGGAAGTTAGAAGCAGGACAGGAGGAATACGGTTGGAGAGAGACTGCCACTGCTTCACACGCAGAGGTCTGCCAAACAGTCAATGACATGGCACCCAGGAGGGCCCTGCCTTACTTGTGAGGGGGAAGGTACCAGGCAAGTCCACCTTGAGACACCACTATGCTTCCAGGGATTCATTTCAAGAGGAGGATCATTAAACTCCTTGGTCAAGCAGGATGTTTAAAACAAACAAAAAATGTAGGCAATTATCCCTGATTAGCCAGCAATCATTTGGTTTGAATCAGCCTATTTAGCATTATAGCCATAGGAATGGCATTTGCATTCCATCCAGCTAGACTAGTGCCTCTATGGCACTATGTACTATGGTACTATGGAACCCTCATTGGCCTGCAGCACAAGGCTGTACTATGACACATCATATAGGATACCTGATCAGCACTGAAAGGATGTTCAGAAAATGCTTTGCATGTCCTACTGCCCAGCAAGTATGTTCTGCCTGAGGAAGCAGTACTAATACTTCCAGAAATACAGAATACTTCTGCATAGACAAACCTAGATGACACCTATCAGATGAGCAATAAATATCTCCAGGGGTTGCACTAAGAAACAAAGCAAGCACCTTTAGATTTAGCTATATATTGGCTATGTAGAGACCACTTTTATTTTAGCTACTACAGTCCCTCTCTACAAAGTATAAGTGCACCAATATAAGCCCTAAATATCTGTCGAGCTGTCAAGTGCCCATTAACATGATGCCATAGGTCACCTGAACAGACAAGTGAGAACCTACATTCCTAACTTAGGTTCTCAAATGTTTACCTGCACACTGAGGGGCAAAGGGTAAGCAAGCACTTAGATGTCACAGTGATTAGCTCTCCCAATAGCAAAACAAACCCCCAAAAGTTCTGTGTCTTAGAGTGGTGTAAGAGTTATTAGATGTCTGTAGGATGCCCACGAGCATCACATGTGTCCAGTGCTCTCAAGCAATGCTAGCTGCAGTACCCTGGGAGGTGCCTTGTAGAGGTTTGTCAAAATAAGGCATGGGGCAGCCTAGTAGAACCTGTAAACTGTAGTTACACCTGCACTGCTATACTAGTTCACCTCAGCCAAAACACCATATAAATAGTCCACAAAACTGTCTCACTAAAGGAAGAAAATTCTTCCAATAACAGCAGGAGAAGCTGGGTCATCAGATGAGGGTGAAATTGGTTTAAAAGCCATTAAGAAAGCAACCTAGGCATTCAGGAGCAATCACAGCTGCTTGGACTGATCAGGAGAGACAGAAAGAATTACTTATTTATGGACTTGCTGCTCTCCCTGAGCGGGTGTCTCCACTAGGGAAGCTTTAAGAGGAGTAGGGAGCAGGAAGAAGGTGCTGCTTGGAATCCTCCAGAGGTTTTCCTGGCCTAGGCCTCAGGAGAATTAACGACAGTTCATGCCCAAAGAATCCAGAAGCCATCAACTTCTCTTTCTCAGAGCAGGAAAAGCTAGCAGGAGCGTCACATAGGTCTCTGCTGGAATAGAGCACACAGAGAGCCCACCGCTCCCATGTTGCCATGCAAGCTTTGCACAGCTTACAGTAAGATCCCTCTAGAGCAATAGTGCTTGAGTACACAGCTGCTTCCCTTTAAACACAGATCAAGTGTCTCTAGGGACTCAGCAAGCATTTAACAGACCTGCCTGATGGAAGGACCTCCAATGAGAAAACCAAAACCTGAAACTCCCAATAGACATTCTCAATCCAGTCCACAGCTGATAAAGCAACCCTGAAGTTACATGCAGATCCTAACTGCACAGAAAGCACATCAGTCTAGTCTGTATCCAAACCTCATCCAAACAAAACCTCATCCAAAAAGGGAGAGGGAAGGACCAGCAGATTAAACAGGAGGAAGTATGTGAATTTTAAAAGTCAGCATGGAAATACAGAATTCTTGATACTGTATGAAGAATTTCTTTTCAAGATATAGTACTGTCTTTGCTGATGCAATTTCTGATTGTTTCCCCAAACTGGAGGATAAAGAGGAGTTATTCCCTAAAATCACAGTGTTCCGTTCAGTATTCAGAGTTCACCCTTCACCACTAGCTAAAAAAGAGTCGCAGAGACAGACAGATCTGACATCTACCCTCTTGTTCTGGCTCTGGTCAGAGGGCCCCACAAGGGAACCTGAAAACTACCAGCCACCACTAGAATTTGTTACTGGAAGATGCTGCAGAAGAGTAGCATTACAAAAGGGTCACTGATGGAGACTGAACAGATAATGTGAGTGGTACAGGTTGCACTGTGTCAATTTGTGTCTCCCTGCAATTCATTACTGATGAGATGCCAGAGATTGAGATGAAAAGGGCAGGAGCAGACAGCAAACTACTGCTTTAAACACATCTCATTCAACATTCCCAGTTTATTCCTGTTCCATCTCTGTCCGTATATCTTGCATTACTCCCCAGCAATTCTTCATCATTTCTGGTCTCAAATCAGTATGCTGTTTCTTGCCATTAAAGCTACTGCAAAACCAGTTGTGGCAGCAAGATAACTCATTAATGCATAAAGTGCTTTGGGAAACCTTTGAAAAGGACAGGACTGAAGGACAAGAAGCATCATCTTTGTCAAGGTTAGTGATCCACAATAGCCTTAATGTCAAAAAAGGCACAAAGTCTAACCACGAGTGTTTTGGCAAGCCTTAACTTGGACTGCCACTTCTTAGTCTGCTCCTCCCCACACATAACAAAGTGATATCTGCTACTTGTAAATATATAAAAACAGGTTTGTTCTCCCAGTCTATGGTCCTCCAAACAAAGGTCTTATTTGGTCTTTCAAAGGAACCTTGCTTTACTGCCCATTCAGAGACACGTTACAGTTTTAGGGTTTAACCTTTGTTTCCCACTATGTGAAGAATTACTAAACACTAGTAACTACTTAGCCCTGGCAGGTGACTGCTCCAGAGAGGGTTGCATTCCCCAGGGAACTAGAACACAGAAAACCTATGGCTCTCTGGGGAGCTGTTCTGCTTTGACCCATTGACTTGTGGCTTGAAAATCACAGAATCATGGGGTAGTTAATGGTTGGAAAGGACCTTAAGATCATCTAGTTCCAACCCCCCTGCCATAGGCAGGGACACCTCACACTAAACCATGTCAC
>JBCJKH010027245.1:38730-59431 GCA_039877255.1 Loriculus beryllinus | reverse complement strand
TATACAGTGTCAGAAGCATTCATATTTAAACAATGCTTAGAACCATAGAATCATAGAACAGTTAGGTTTGGAAAGGACTTCAAGATCATTTAGTTCCAACCCCTCTGCCATAGGCAGGGAGACCTTGCACTAAACCATGTGATCCAAGACTCCGTCCAACCTGGCCTTGAACGCCACCAGGGATGGAGCATTCACAACTTCCTTGGGCCTTGCTTCTTACTTCTTTGTGTAGAAGTCAGTTATTTTATCATTAATTCACAGCACATTATGAGTCAGAAGGCAATTTTTTGAAATCTGGCAGCAAGAATTTTTCAAAATACTTGTATTTGGGTTTATTACACTACTTGAGAATAAAAATGTGAACATGAGTACCTTTAACAAAGTTTCACCAAACCAGATCAAAAGGAAAACAGCATTTCTAGGTGATGCACACAGTCCACCACCCAGAAGTCTGCCTGATGACTCAGTCAGTAGAATTCCAGAAGAAGGTAAACCCAGATGTGGGCAGAGATAGGTAATGCAGGAAGATGGGGAAGTCTGATGTGCACCTCAAGTGGATTTGATTTTAGGGGAAAACAGCCAATGTTTGTGTGTGTATGTATATGTATACATATATATATATGAGACAAAAGCAATGGTATATTGAAAAACGTGGGATCTGAGCATGACGTGAATGGTATGGAATAAGGAAGGGATACTGTCCTGGGTTCAGCAGTAACAGTCACTTCTCTGCTTCTTAGTAGCTGGTGCAGTGCTGTGTTTTCACAGTGCTGACTTTCAGCCTGAGGGCCAGAGAGCAAAGATTCTGGAATGTCACCAGAGGAGGAGGTGATGTGTGCTAAGAGGAGAGCAACTGACAACAGAGGTAAACCCATCTGGGCTGCTCCACTGCGGCAAGATATTGCTGCCTGGCTGCAGAACCTGGTGGTGAAGGCCAATGGGCTTTTGGTATTGCTGCTCTGGAGACAGAGGAAAGTGGCCAGTAATTTATCTCCAAATCTGAGGTAGGTTTTCCATCCCACTTTCTCATGCCTTCTCCGTGATCCCGGAGGTAAAACCATAGAGTGGCCCGTGGCATGTACCTCCTATATCTTCTCTCTCAAGCAGTAGGAAGCCTTTGAGCTTGATATCATCATCATACTGGCTGCAAGAAGGCCACTGTTCACTGAAGATGTCCCAGGACCATAAAGAAAAATGACTACTACTGCTGAACCCAGAACACCCCTTATTCCATAACCATTTGAGCTTCCTCTCTCAAGAGGAAGCTCAAATTAAAATGTGGAGGCCCTGTATATTAAAATGGTCAGCTCCGAGACTATAAATCTTCAATAAAACTTTGCAGATGTCAAAAGAAGCAGAAACTAGATCTATTCAGGGAACATGCCTGCCACCCATTATAGCAACACCTCCTTTCAGGTGTCACTAACGGAACTCATTGGAGTTTGAGAGACCAAAAGCTCGTCTACTGACAGCGTTTGTCAAGACTGAACTGTAGTCAGCAAAGCCATAGCCATGTCCCCATCTCTGAAGACATTAGATGAGTCACTAATGCATCAGATGAATTAAATATGACAAATCTTCTATTTATCGTACCTTCACTGTTCACTTCATCCTATTTTGCCCCTTTCTTACCCAAAACATTATTATAAGCAAGATTAGCAGCAGTATCTTGGAAAAAGCCTATCACTCCTCTGAAAGGAATCCCTATTAATGAGCTCCAAAAGTATCAAAGCAGCATTTTCACACTAGCAAATGACATTCAAAAGAAAATAATTTAATACTCATGTTACAGATTCAACTCAACAAGCTGAGTGACACAAGCGAAAATGCAAGAACTGGTGAGAGAGTATTCATTATTCCCAGATGGTATGCAACTCTAGGAATGATAGTTTGGTTCACATCTGAGTGAAAATACAAGCTGTAGCCGCATGCAAAAATTCATAACTTATTTAAGAGCATGTTAATAAACATAGCTGCTAGTCACCACAGAAGTATGCCCACAAAAGATTAAACACTATATGCTATGACAGGCATGGCAGGTGACTGCATACAAGCACAGTTTATGATCCACATCCTTTCAAAGAGCTTGAAGTAAATAATGAGGCATTTAGCAGCAGCAGAATGTGGCTTGAATAACAGCCAATAAAGTTACATATAATGCAGCACACCACAAATCAAAAATGATACACAGCTTCAAAAGACTAAAAATATCTGCAAATTTAGCAAACTGCTATTTAGTTTACAGTTGTCCACCAACTTCTTAAAATTAACTTCTGCAGTTTGGCAAATTCTTGGAGGAAGATCAGCTGTGAGCACTCAATTTGTCATTGCATAATGGTAGGTGATAACATGGACTTAACTTTCTTTTAAAAGGTATGAGGTATAGATAGTCCGCTTTATGTTTTATTTTTGTAGTTATCTCTGGTCTTGGCTGAGAATGAATAAATAAATTGAAAATGTGAAATATTTTTATATTATCTACGTATAAAAGTCAATATGAAACTATGTATTTTATTCTTGTGTTATCTGCCTAGAATGGATAGGTGAACTTTAAGAGTATTCCAAAATTAATGATTTTTATAAAAACTTCAGCTGATCAGCGTGACAGATAACAATGACACCTGCTGGTCATAACGCTTTTAATCACAAAGGACCTTAAGGTATCTCAGACACCATACACATATATCTAAAATGCAGCCATTTCTGGATCGAGAGGAAGCCAATAGCTAATAATTATTACCCTGAACAACAGCAGAGACTCAGAAACTGCCCCTGCTGTGCATTGAAAACAAAAACAAAAAAAAAAACCCAACTTGATTAAGTTGCAATTTTAGTAACTGCAGGGTGATACAAAGACCCAATTTCAGCAGCTAACACACAGTCCTTCAGGCACAGGGAAGATTTTCGGTTCTAAATTTTTGACTAAAAGGCCTTAAACCCAGATACAGGTAAACAGGTCTTTCCAAGAGCATTAAAGCGTGCATTAACTTAAGCTTGCGTTTAGCAGCCACTAAAAAATTAACAAGGGGCAACCTGTCCTACTTGGAATGTGTTTTCACAATGGGGTCCAGCGTGCACACTTTACCTCCATACAAGTGGCATATGAAAACATAAAACCAGACAACTCAAAGTTCAGACATTTGCACATCACAATATATTTCTAATGGATATCCCAGCTCATTGTGATAGCAGTGTTACATGGCTAAACTAATCCCTTGTGGTGTCTAAATTAGTGTTCATATACTTACTCTCTTTCTGGACATCAGCAAGTGCTGCATGAAGTTCTTCTTTAAATACAATTGCTTCTTTGGCAATTTTTTCCCCTTTGTCCAACAGATTCCACGTAGCTTCTTCCACAGAAGCTAACAAGACACGAGCTCTTTTGGAACGGCCCTTTTTCTTACTAGAAGGATTCTGTGGACAGTTCACTAGTGTTGTAACCTACATTTAAAAGAAACAAAAAGACAATAAAGGTGTAAGTTCAGTATAAATTCACCTATTATAGTTCTCAGATTCAAAAAAAATCAGATATAGTTAAGAATAAGCAGTGCTGTTCCCCCTGATTTAGAGAGACAGGCAAGCTCAGCATACATACTGAGAATGGACAAAACTACTGAATTGAATCTGACAGATAATTTTACATAACATGCCTCATCTTTGTATTCTTTCTGCATGATCAAAGCAAAGTCAATAGAAACCTCACTGTCATATTAACCCTGATGCAAATTCCTGACACTGCTTATTTTAAAATTTCTTCATGATGAAAAAAAATTACTACTGCTACCTAAGGAAGCTTCAGCCAAGGCAGGAATTATAATCAGTGCTGAATCTTTCAATCTCCCAAGCCATCTCAGAAGTAAATACTCCAAATGAGTACAGACACATTTCAATATGCTTTCTTCTCTTACTAAAGGAAGACTGCCATGGTCAGAACTCAGCACCTCAGAATTCTCAGGGGGCTCTCAACATTATAATTGTACATAGTTTTATCCAGATTTACTGCAGCTTGGTTCAAATTACGGTTTTTAACAATGCACTTCAACACCCATGAAGAACTTATTTTTATATAGTATCCCACTCCACATTCCTCATCATCTGAGCACAGCCCCCCACACTCCAATAGAATGTTTCTAACAGACTGGTCTCTAGAACTTTGCTTGAGCTGTCCTGCTAAGGAAATAAAAGTTCTATATAGGTTTTTTAAAATATAAATATATATTACACTTTTTAATTATATTATAATAAATTATATTTTTTAAATATATTTTTAATTATATTATAATAAATTATAAAATTTTAATTGTACTTTTAAAATATACTTTAAAATAGCTGCAGCACAGCTTGTGGTTTGAGCTGCTCTATGGAAAAGTGCTCCATTCATGGGTAAATGTGTCCTAGCTGTGTCCTATCTCACCTCTAGATCTTTTTCATGAAATCACACACTTTAGTGCTTTTCATGAATCAGTACTTTTAAAAGTAACTGACAAACATCCTCTGGGAAATATTTCTACAAACACATCTCTGAAAGACAAAAGCCCTGACCCCTACATCATTCATGTGGAATTGTGGGGGTAAAAAGGATCAGCCACTTGACATCGATGCTTGGGCATGTCAGAAGGAAGACAGTAGCATAAATAGCTCAGACTGTTGAAGAGGGCTTTCGTATGTTTCTGACTCTGGCTCAAAGAAAGTAAATGAAATTATGTATTGCACATAAATCAGCTAACTGATAAGAGAATGCACTGTGGATAGTAATATCTTTTATTTTTGCAAATTCTTTAAAATTAATTTTAGAGCATTTAATGCAGTTTCCATAATCATATTTTTTAAAGTAGTTAAAGAGAGTATAGGCTGAAACTTCCAACAAGAAAGACATAAAACACTGTAAAAAATTAGATATTGCCCCAGAAATATATCAAGTAAAAGCCTTTGTGTCTTAACTATTTAATAACCATTCCCAAAAAATGCATGTTATTTCTCAGATTTTTACTGTAGTCTCCTTTATATGCAAAATGCCATTCTGTGTACTGTTTACTCATATTTTTTGGAGAAAAGGAAACAAAACAAATGGAAAAATATGAAAAATTATTCCTGCTGGTGAAAACTCTCGACAGTAACACTCTTCATCTTCAACTGCCAGGAAGTATCAGAAGCAGCTTCTGAACTCAAACACAAGTCAAAATTTGATAGGTCAATTCTTGGCTCTTGGAGATTAAGTAATATAGAACAACTTACTCTGAATTTTCTAACAGAATGCCACTGAGGAATGCAAGAAGTTCATGCAGATCCTAGACAGAAAGAACGGTACTACACAGTACCTAATATAGTGCGCCCCTTTGATCCACTGGCAACACAGCTTGTGCTGCAGTGGCAGAATACCAAGTCAAAATGATATCTTTATAGGAAAAAAAATAAATAAACAAACAAAACACCCCCATTAATCCTGCTTATGCCCAATTGCATTTCCCAGTTATTAACACCTTCTTACAGTCAGATTACAGCAGGTCTCCCAGGGTTCAACTGACATCATTGTCCAGAGGTTATTTTGTATCTCTGGTAGGACTAACAGAGCTGTACTAGAAGCACAAAGCTTTAAGTGATATTTTCAAGCCCATATGTCATCACAGCTGCAAAGCTGAATCATGATGTTGTTGCCTGTTACTGCCATTATTTATTAGGCTGAAAGGGTGGGATTTTTTGTCATGATTATCCCGAATACTGAATTGCTAAGGAACTGTGCAGCAGTTCTTCCAATGCTACATTCAGCTCCTGACAGCCCTTACAGATAATCTTTTTATATTGCAGTAATTAAGAAAACAATGCCTTGGTACCTTGGGTATCAAAAGATTTGGTTCGCTTTTTCTATTAATAAAAAATTATTTTAAAACATCATAAAGCTTTTTTCATTTAAAATAATTTCACTGTAACTACAATCCCTAGACATTTTATAGAAAAACAAGACGTGAACTCAGTGATCCAATGAGAACAGCAGAACTGTTTCAAACCCTGCTCATTGATTCAATTCTGAAGTATTGCTCATACATATAAATACTGGTTAATCACTTTGTGTGCATACAGCAAACTCACCATAACTAAAACTCATATTACATCATCAAAATTCATCAAAACCACAATACCACATAAAACTAAAGCCAACAGTGTAAGTTTTCTGTGTGAGCAGACTTCTGTCATTGTGGATGACAGGTGAGAGAAAACAACTTTCAACTTGTCCTTTTTTCATCAATGAAGCAAGACTCTAAAATACATGGATGTTTCTACATACTTTATAAAATGCACCTATCTCTTGTAGCCATAAACTTCCCTCAGCTCATATGTTTGCATAAAATATAAAAACATGGAAGCAAGAGGTTTTGAGGAGGAAAAGCTCTTACAAATACTTATGTATACATACACACATAACGCATATATTATGTGTATAAATAAATATATAGAAAGAGCTTTAGCTACAATATCCAAATAAGTGGCAAATTCACAGTTTGTAAGACTTGCAATGACTGCAAAGATAGTTACGAAGTGTTTCCTGCATTAAGTGATATGAATCTCATCAAGTCATATCTTTCAAAACTGTTACTTGTAATATAGTTTGCTACAGAAGCAAGTTTATATCTAGCCATAACTGTAATCATTACATAGTACAGCAGAGAGATTAAACAGACTTCAGTGTCTCAGTACGACATAAAACAAGAGAGTATTTTTCATTATATTAACAGTTATACATTGTGAGTAAATCTAGTAGAAGCATAACAAATATTAGATATCAACTATACAAATGAAAGTGCTTTATGATCTAATGATTGCTTCACACTACTTCTCCATGACAGAGTGCATCTCACTCTAATAAAAGCCGTGAATTAAGGAACGATTGTTTGTCTGAGCAAGCACTCAACTTACATTAAGGCAGCTGGCAGCCGAATTATGTCAATTTGGACAACTATCACTTTTAATGTGCCAGACACATTGTCAGAGAACTTTACCTGAAAGCCATCCTTTCAAAACTAATATCCTTAAAGCACCTGGAATAAAACAAAGGCCACAGACAGATGTAACCCCTTCTGGTGAGGAGGCAGCTGGATAGGATTAAATAAATTTTTCTGCAATATACAGAAAATAGAGTAATACAGCCCCGTGAGAATACAGATTATAAGGTTGGTCACAGAATTACCCTAATGCAGTTATGCCATTTCCAACATACAAATTTCTCTTTCTGCAGAGCCCTTCACAGCACTTTTCACTCAATATGTAGGTTTCCCTCCTACAATCCTGTTATGAAACAAACAAAGCATTAAGGCTAGGAGGAGGAAGAGACCGTCAAAATTGTATTCTCTTTGAAACAAAGCATTTCCATTTTTGACAGACTCAAGCCTTTTAAGGATGCTTAAGAAGAGCTTAAAAATAACGTATAAAAAAAAACACAACTGTTTTGTTTTAGAATTGTATTTGTTTGTCATGTCAGGGAGGACTGATCCTGCAGAACTCAGGCCAAAATTTACATTTCTTCCTCTCCTCTAAAAATAGTCACAGTGTTGCAGCTGCTTGAGCACAATCAGGCATACTAGCATACAAGAGAAGGTTTTAAAATGCAGTCTATCAAGACCTCTACTCCTAGTACTCTGAAACTGATTTTATAATCCATCCTCTTATGATGCTCCAGCTTGACAATTTCCCACAAACCACTGAACTGTTAACTGAGGTTTTAGACACTGTCGATCACACGCAAGCAAAAATAAATACAGAAAAAATGCATGGAAGGCAGATGGAAATGAATTAATGACAAAAACAAAATGTTACTTTCTGAAGAGAAGAGTCTTCCAGAAGGAACAAATGAGTTAGGGAAGAAAAGAAGATCAAAAGAAGTCAAAAATAAGAGAAGAAATTTCAGAGAACGAAACTGGATGACTTAGTGAGAGGCAAAAGTTTCAAATGGGGAAAATACAACTTTATTAAAGAGAAACTTATTTCAATAAATTAAATTATTTTTAGAAGCAACTTCTCTTATAACTAAAACATGATCAGAACTTCTTTGCTTTTCCTAGCTTTTAGTGCACATACAGCACTTCTGGAATAAAGGACTTTTCCAACATGACAGTCCAAATAAACATATGAACCATCACACCAAACAAACTCATAATTTTATTGTCCTCATCTTTCATCTCTGTATTCTTCTTCCCTCCAACCATTACGTGCTGCCTCTTCAATTAGAATCTGACTGTTCCCCTGTATCTGGTCACCATTCTTTGGCAAGCTCAAGGAAACACCATGCATAGGACTGGCTCCAAACAAAGAAGGAAAGATGTCATCACAGCAGTGTGTGTGAAAAGAAGTGCACTCCTGGAATAAGAAAATTTACCATATACCTAAGTGGCTAAAAGCAGTCAAATGACTTATATGATATTTTTTTCCTTTAATATCTGTCCAAGTAAAACAACAATAGTTTCAGTCATAACTAAATAGTTATTTATCTCAAAAAAAAAAAAAGTTGCAAATGAAGAAAAATAATTGCAAACTTGGTAGACGTGCCTTTACTTTTTTCTATTAAGCTGTACACCTCCAGTTCACACGTTCAGAAATAGTTATAGCCAGAGTACAGTTCTCTATCTGGCTTTGCTCTGTGCACCTCAAGTCATCCTCTCAGTAAGTTTTATTTGTCAACTGTTAACATAACCTATTCAAAAAAAAAGTTAGTCTTGTAAGAGGCATCACAAAGAGCTCAACCAACCACTGAATCTACTTCATAGCAATTATACCTGACCATCTTCACAACCTGAAAAACAATGAAGTGTTCTCTGCAAGAGAAAGGAAATTCTGAATAAAGTCACACCTATCTGCACCTACACAAACTACTGTCAGAGCAGAGACTGATATGTGAACACACCCCTAGGCACCAGGAAAAGAATACTAAGTAAACAGTGTATAGTTGTGATTAGTAGTTTGATCTACATCATCTTGTCAAAGCTGAAGGACAATGATAAGCAGGCATCCTTGCATTATGTGTAATTGACTAATTACATGCAGGCACCCCAACATTTTTGTTCTAGGTACAATGAAGAGAAATTCAAAACAACCTGAATTTCAAAATAAGATATCCTTTCTGTTCTTTATCCTGAAAAATACTACTAGAGAGGTCTTTAAACACTTTCATAGTTATACACATTATTTGCAAAGTTAGGTCAGGCCTTCATGTCGTTTCCATTGTACTAAAAAACTCATTTGTAATCCATGCCAAAAAAAGATACGAGATAATCTTTAATACACTAAGCATTGTGTATTAAACCAGTTAATACTTCAAATAGAACTGGAATATGCAGTGAAATTGTTCCTCCTAAAAAGGAAGTTTTAGCAACAAACCTGAAAGCATTTTTATAAATCCATTCAGTGCAGATGCAATTCTTTCCAAAATTCAGATAAAGAAACTCACCTACAGATTTCAAGGCTTGTCTTTTCCACCCTGTCCACTACTTGCAATACGAAACTTTTCATATGTTGGAAATCTATTTCCAGTGTATTTTACATTTAAACATGGTTATCCAATTTAGTATTTGCAATACTAAAATACCTGAATTATCAATGGTTCCAATAATTTCTCCACTGTAAAGGTCTGGATCTGCAGATCCCGAGGATCAATTTTCAGTTTAATGCTTGGCACTTTTGTTGACATTTCACCTAGGTACAAAATCAAAACAAAAAAAAAGCAATAAGCAACTATTAGCCACAACCACAAGTCTCACTGCCTTTTTGCCTTTGTACAGTCAGAGTATAGAGGTGGTGCCAGAATAGGCTTAGAATTTCAAGAGATTATTTTTTCAGATTCCTCATTTCTAAATTGTGAAAAGATATGCAGACACCTCCATAGACTGTAAAATTACAGATTTAAAGTACATATAATTCCCTGTCTTGTCCCAGAGAATTTACCAGCTATTAAAAAAATACACAGAGCTAATTGCATTAGAAGACCTTTGAATGGAAGTTTTCTAGTAGTCAATAAAAAGGAGCTTTAAAGCCAAATTGTACATTACATTATTGAATTAAAACAAAATCCTTACTGCTATGTGCACAATACCTGTATCTTATCAGTTCCAAATTGCAATGGTCATAATAAACTCTTTAAGAACAAAAATACAGCAGCCCTCGAAAGTCCTGACAATTAATAGCAGCAGAAAGCGAAGCATTAAGTTATTTTACACCCTGCAACAACAAGTATTTTCTAAGCGTCAAGAAAGCCTATTACTGAAGTCAATAAGATGAAAGTAAAGCTAAGTAGGGTCTTTCAAGTGAATAAATCATTCATTAGGACCTTGATCCAAAGTCCACTGATGTTAATTTAAGGCTTTTCACCAAGTTCACTGAGCCGTGGTTCAGGCCTTTAGCCACAGTACAGTGCGTGTGCCAACAGAGTTATAACTGTGCTATAGTAGGAATGCAAAAGATTATTGTCCCAAAAATAAAAGACATTTTAAATTTTCCAGTAACTTAACTTCCCATGAAACACAGGTCTGCAGAGCCCTTTTAGACAATAAAGATTTCAGATACAAATATAATGGATATCTGTCCTTTTTAAGGACAGATCTGTCCTTTTATTACAACCATTGCTGCTGTATAATAAAGTAATAAGGTACTGCAGCTGTGGAGGCTAAAGAGATATATTGTCACCTTCCAGTGAACCTAGCACTGGTTTAATACAGGACAGTAGCTTTAGGGTTTCTAACAGCAAGTTACGTAGAAATAGATCTGAACTGTTTACCACAGAATATTCATTCCACATGTCACTTGCAAGCAAAGATAATAACAGCAATTACTAAAGAATTAAGGTTAAAGGTAATTCAGTGTTTTAGTATTCTTAGTAAAGGTTATACAAATGCCAAGTTCATTCTTTTATTACAAGCTATACTAGTCGCACCCTTAAGTTCACAGATTCAAGCTGCATCCAGTGAAGTGATAGCATACAGCATAAAGAACTGATATTTCAGTTTTAATTCCTAGTCAAAAGATAAAGAGAACAAAAACTTGAAATCAGACTGACCAGAATTATACTTCTCCTTCCATGAACATTAATAACAGAAAGAGAACTACAGAAATGTCAATGCAAATTATTTAGCCCTATTTTACACATTCAACTTCCAGAAAGCTGTACAAAACTTCAAGGAGATAAAGCTTGAGATTCCTCAAATCACCAGCGTCAGCAGTTCTCTTTCTGCCCAATGAATCAGTAAGTAGGATACTCCCATTTTTTGAAATACTGAGTTTTGAAATACTGAGTTTAACTTACTCCTCTGTTTGATGGGAACTGAGCCTTCTCATCATTCACTGTTTCAGAAACAAGTGGTGGCTCCTAGTCAGGAAAAGGACTGCAGCCCTTCTACTAGCTCAAATGTTACCTATGATGAAGTTGTACACAGACCACACCTCTTATTCACAAAGCTACATTACAACTGTTACAAAGTCCTTTGAGATGGATGACTGTACCTTCTGCTGGTTCTGTTTCACTCAAGGTAAAATACTTCACTCACTGAGCTCAGATAAAAACAAGCTGAAAACACAGAAAAGCCGTAAAGGCCAGTAGATCTGGGCATGCCCCTAGAAGGCAAAGCACTTTGTTTCCAAACTTTGCTTAACTAATGTTTTCAGAATTTCAGACCAAGGATAACAACAAGCAACAGAAGACTCAAAATATCCATAAGCACATCCAACATAATAAATGTCCTACTCAACCAGATCAACAGTCCATCCAGCCCAGTATCTTTGTTATGATCAGGCTATCAACTCTTAACAATATACTGCATATGCAACAAAGCAAGAAATAAGGTAGGCTCTTTTCGTCTTTTGTTCAGTAGAGGAATGACTAAGAGACAAATCCGCAATCACCCAGAGGGCTTCTTACAACTACAGCTTAGGTCATCACGAAAAAACACCACCACCTCACTTTTTCATTCTGTGCACAGTTACAATAATATCTTGGTGCAGAGCCAAGCTCTGCACCAAGAGCTTAGTCTTGCATCTCAGGCCAAAGACATACCCACTCTGTGCTCACACAAACAGTTGTGGGGTTTTTTTTTTAACTTTTTACCTAGAGTGACCCATCCTGTTAATAGCCATTGGTTCTTCATGTGTGGAAACTAAAAACAAACGTGAAACCAATTTCTCAACCATCTAATTCTCTACAAATACACTAAATATATAATAAGGTAGGTACAGTCTGTAAACCACAAGAGCAAAAGGTCTAGTACAAAACACAATCTCAATGGAACAACTGCGTCATTTTACTGAACAATGAACATTCAGAAAGGTTGTGTGTCTGCAAAGCTGATTAAAATTCAGGCTTTCTTATAGCTACAGCTATAGAGTTATTTCCAGCAACATTTGTTTTACCAGCAAGGCAGCCATCAGTGACCTGGAAGCCAGGTTCCCACTGACATTCAGACCTACATACAATTTCTTGAATCAAAGAAAGCAAATATTAATGAGACCTCCTTTTTAAACCTGTTAAAGTAAACTGTCCTATAGCACCAATAACTTCCTCTGAAAGTCACAAATGTGTGTCACTGACATCCCTGGTCTTCCCAGTTAGCTTTAATTCCAAACCACATTGGCTACTTAACAGCTTCTTAAACTGCCCCTCCCATAACAAAAGAGCAGCATATGGCCAATTCCAGTGTTGGCAAACAGTGTACCACGTCTGTGCCTACCTGTCAGCATGATGGTGCAGCCTACGAACATACAGCAGAGAAGCACCCACACTTCTGAAAAACTGCTTCTGCTGTGTCCACCCCTGAACCAAAAAGGCTTTTAATTAAAAAAAGGTATTCTACTCCAGCTTCACTGGGATGGTATCAAACCACATAATTTTACATAATTGAAAAGACAGACTTTTTTTTTTACTATCTGCAGTTCACTGGTTCTCTGAATCTTTGGTCAGCATTTCAATAAATCTGCCTTTTATTCACATTAAAAAAAAAAAAAATCTTTATGGTATTGCTGATTCACAACCTTAGCATTTTACACTTTTACAAGAGGCCCAGTACACAGGTACTTCTGAAATCCATCACAACAGTTGCAAACAAAAGGTACTGACTGTGTTGTGCAATTTTTTTTCTAGTCAAGGCATACCTCAGTTGAAGGGGACATTAAGAATTGGATGGAGACAGCCCTTCATACTTCTACTGAGATTTGAAAAAATCACTAGATGATTTTCATGCTTTAACATTGCAGTGGCTTCCCCTCAATTCCTTGATAGAAGGGTATTAGCAACTAGTTTACTCAAAATTCAGGAATAAAACCTCTGCTGCTTACAGTAGGAACTGCTCTCCATTTTCACAGCACAACTTCCTATACCACAGGTCGTCTATAGTGATCAGATCTGGTCAAATCTGGCTGATAAAAATGTAGTTGTAATTTTCAGTAATAGGAGACCACTGTGCTCCAGAACCCTGAGCAGTCTCAAACTTGTGAAGCTTTACAAATCCAGTTCTATTTCTGCAGATCTGAAAAATGTGAGTACATGTGCTCTGACTTTCTCCTTTCTGGGTTCTGGGGTTGTTTCGGGAGCTTTGAGGTTTGTTTTATAACCTTAACATATTATCTAACACAAGCATTTTTATTCTTGGCTTGAGCCCTGGCTTGACAGGCTTTTGAACTAAGCAATAGCTTTTTAGCCTTGGGTCAGGGGCATAACTTACCACTAACTGAAAGTCAATTGCAAAAATAATTGTTTCTGAAATTTTCAATTATATGCTAAGGTATAAATAACCTACTTAAGGGCTTACTTGCTGATTGGGTTCACCTGCTGATTCTAGCGTTTTTAGTTTTGGGGGTTTTTTGGTTGTGGTGGGTCTGGGTTTTTTTTTTAGAAAAATGTTAACGTGTCCTGAATCTTTCTTAAAGCAGACAATATGAAAACAAGCTTGCAAGCCAATGCAGTGAAAACTACAAATTCTTAAACTATCTTGACACCTTGACTGCATACTTCAAACTTACCAGGCTCTCCTTATTGTTATCTACCATACTAGCTAATAAGTATTTATATAGGATTTTTTTTTAATGAAAGGAAGGGTAACAGGTGATTAAGAAAAATATGCACTCAGTAAAGATTATTTGGGGTTTTTTTGCTGATATTTCCACTTAGAAAGTGAATTTGTGTCCTCCTAGATTTTCTTAATTAAGATGACAAATTTTTTGGTGCTTGCCTCAGGAAACTGAGAATTACATGCCATCTTTTTTTTTAATACATATGTTTATTCCAGTATGATTTGCCCTCTAATTAGAATGGGGATCTTCATGGCAAGATATTTTGGTAAAAGACTGCTATAACCCCACACTCGGCTATATTAACCTTTACAGTAGGTGATTTCAGCACCATAGACCAGTAGCTCTTACAACACTTAAGATGTTAAGCATGTGTCAGAAGATACAGTTGTGTCTCAGAACAGTCAGAAAAGCAGCCACTTGCACACTCCTACGAAATGCTACAAACTTTTAGATAATGAGAATTTTGTCTTTCCAGCAGACACATCCAACCTGAAACTGCCCAGTGTTCTGGTGTAGGAGAAAAAGACACCAGAAAAACAAAGTCAGTATTCATTTGCAACACAATGTGAACACAGTACCTGCAGCTTTTAAACAATCTGTAAGTACACTGTATACAGGCATAGATAAACTAATTAGAAAGCAGAGCCAAATATATTCTGCATAAATTAGAAAGCGTTAGCTTTAGAATCCATTTCCTGCTAGATCATTAGAAAGCCAATAGCACATCACTCACCTATCCTAGAATATACACGATCCATATTCAGCACTAAAACAACTGTCTATGTAATTTCCTTGTGTTAGGAACTACAGTGGAACTGCTATGCCTCACTATTTGGCTTCTGAGGCATCTGCAAGGGACTGTCAGACAAGGTCTCTAGTGTATTTCAGGATGACTGACAGGACACCGTGGCTGCTGGAGGGGTGGCAGGGGGATGGGTATCCTTAAAGCTATATACTAGAGCACAAAATATGTAAAAATAAAAATAATTTAAAACCTTGTGAACAATGACAAGACATGAAATATGTCATTACTGATAGTTTTGGTACTTATTCTTGTAATTTTCATCACAGCCACTGTTTTCCCATCAGTTCTGATTGTATGCCAGCTTCTGCCCCAAGGCAATGACTCAGTTTCAGACTTCTGAGCTGGACAGCAAAGAGACTCATAAGGCCTTCACCCAGTAACTTGGTACCAAATTTGTTTTCTTTATGGGGTTGGATTCTTTTTTTTCTATCATACATTACACTACACTGACATAAAATATATTATCCTATCAATTTCATAAAATGCACAGGCCTACTGCCTTCTAAAGAACAAAAAAGAAAAATACTAAAACAAACCAGTCTGGATTAGTATTTTTAAGCAAGATACACATGGACAGGACACCTGAAGACTTCTAAGACATGAAACATTGCTGAGTATATGTAACAGAGTATGTTTTAATATTTGTTCTTCATTTCAATATTTATTATACAGCTTCATTAATTGGTGCCAACACTGCTACAGAGTCAGTACACCAAGTGCAAATCACATTTTATAGAAGCCACAACAGTCGCTGTGTTTTTAATCATCTAGCTGATAAACGAAGTAAAACATTCAGAATACTAAAATATACTAGTTCTGTTTGCAGTACAACAGCATGGACTTCTTTTTTTTTGTTTTATGCTTGAAGACTTGCTGTATTCTGTGGGCCAGATTACGCCCTGGTATAGATGGATACCTTTGACACCTGGGGAGGATGTGGCCCATTTAACACCAAAGCAAACCCATAATGCACCTGTCAAATTATCTAGATTTCTACACAAAACTATCAGGTTCACTCTAATCATCCCAGATTTTATCACCTCTTATCACTAGTAACAGGAAACATGTTTGTTAATGCACAGACATCACAAAGGAAAAAACAGGTGGAGAACTGAAGGCGGTACCAAAATTCGAATCTATTAGTATTCACTGAAGACTACTTTGTTTAAACAGGTTTTACATTCAGGAATTTAGATACACAGGGAAGTAACTTGAAGATCATTTTTAATACTGAGAGGGGAAAAAAAAAAAACCCACAAAAACTAAGGTTTCTGAAAAAAAGTTTGAGCTGGGGAAAGTATTACTCAATGAACTTGTGTCATGCATACTTTCTGATGTCTAGTGAAATAACAAATTAAGACAATATTCATAACATGCTCTCTTCCTTCTTTAATAGTCATCTCTACTTTTTCCACAGCGTATTTCATCAAAGCACTTTTTAAGGCAGAGGTCATCTTCCAGTATCACATAAGGAAATACAATCATAGAGGAAAAATTATTTACTTAAGATCACACAAAATGCCAGTGGCAGAATCAGGGATGGAGGGCCGGGATACAACCATCTGGTCACTAGACCACCTTATTCACACCTAAACTGGGGCCAATAAGCAAGCTAAGGATTACCATATACAATTTACACTAGAAATATAAGAATATAATCTTATCTCCCACACTCATGTCAAAGTTCTCCAGATACTAGCACTTCATCATAGTAAGGTCAGTTAATGCATTCTTCTCCCTTAAACATACTGTCACATTTACTGCCTTGGTTGAATGCATACACATACTTACGAATTCTAGATGTTCCATCAGAGGTGTGAATTCTACAGCCTACAGCTACAGAACTTTTGGCTTTGCACTAGCATGCCAGATTCTGCTTTTTAACCAACACCTATCCTGCTTGGTTTAGAAATGCTTTGCCAATCGTACCTTCTTAACACTTCTTCCAGGTACTTTTTGGGGGTTACTAGAGCCTTTGGTCTCAGAACTGCAGTTGTAATATTTAAAATACTGAAAAAGCATTTGCTTCAAAAAAGACAAAAGAAGACAGTGGTGAGATGCAATATGGCAGCACTTCATTAAAAATTAAAAGGTTTTCATTAATACTCTTTAGACCCATTTCAAATTCTTACAGAAAAAAAAAATCCTTTCATGTGAGTCTGTGCTATTTTCACCACATGCACTTTGAGCAGAGAACAAGGATCCCTCTCTATTTAAGTGACATTACATGTTCCTACGTGGATGGCTATCCTGTACTGGTAACAACAGGTTAAGAGGTCTGGCTCCAAGCCCTTCCTTTTGTTATCACTTTTAAAGTGTTCCTATCTCTATTCAGAACCAGAGACTCTGTTTAAATAAAGTTCAAGTTGACCTTCCACTAAAAATAGGATTTGTTCAACTCATTAAAAAAATGGACAAGAAAAATATCAACGAAGTGCTACTAAAAGGATTTTAAATTTTATTTTTATTAAATGTAGTCTCCTCATTTCCCCTTTTTGTTATTTGCTGAGGGTTACCTATTGCAACATTATACTACACTGTTTTGCTTAATAGATGTCTCTCTTAGCTGCAATGAGTTAAAACCCATGGTTTTCCCTTTTCTTTTTAGAACTGCTACTCTTGACAACTGATTTGGTAGTTTCATACCTGTGCATTACCCCAGGATGTGTCACCATTACATACCATTTTATGTAACTATTTTCCAGTTGATATAAAGATTTGAATTATTTTTTTCCAGTGATCTGAATATTATAATCATTCTTCCCTGTTGTCTACAGACACTTACAAAACAAGCCCAAAATCAAAGGTAACAAATGTGATTGATACTTCTTGAGTATATATTAATTCTGAGATAGGCATGAAAACAAAATAAATGGAGCTCAAGCTGCCTTGTTTTGGATGTTGCAGCTAGCAGCTAGTTAGCTAACACCTATAAAAGCATGATCAAAAAAAAAAGAAACAGGAAAAACAGTATTTAAACAAAACCACAATTCCACCATGCTATGCCTGTATACATGGCCAGACCTCTGACATGCAGATTAATTCTTTCAGTGGGGTTCCTGATACTATATGCCACCCTATTTCCTCTATCAACTCAGACAACCAGTTTCAAATCAAAATGCATCTCAGAAGAAAAGCCCTACTTAGTTGATACATCATTTCTGGTGAAACAGCTTCAGTAATAAAGACTAAAGACATCTGCTCTCATTACAATTCAAAAGGACTTGACTAAAAAGCAGCCAATTAGGAAAAAAAAAATAAAAGAAAAAGATAAAAAACAACCAACCAAAAACCAACCAAGAATTAAAAAAAAAAAAAAAAAAAGTTTGGTTTGAGGTGGATTAGCTTCCTAAGATTAACCAACTGATCAGGAATAGGAGAGAACAGCAACAATTCATTGCGCATTTTTTTCTAAATGCCTATCACCAGGCGTAATGCTTCACTGTTGGATGCTTTTTGGGTTTCATTAGCTGTGAGCATTGTTTTTGTCTTTAATAAAAAGAATCCAAATGGATTTCACATAAAGGAAAATGTGTACATGAAGTTTTTTAAATATGTCAAGTATTATATTGAATGTAACAGCCCTCCATTACTCCCCGCTCTTAAACAAGTGCCTTTTATATTTTAAAATCAAAAGTAACTGCATAAAATTTCCTTGTACAGTAATTCAGTATTTCCAACACTGAGATGATAAATGTACATTTACATGCCCCTTCCTTGAACTAGATGCAAAATCGAGTAAAGTACCAAGAGGCAAGCTAAACTTTTTACAAGAACAGCACCCATGGAACGTTTATACTTCCTTTTGCCAGTATTCCAACATGCTTTTTTATATTTGGAAAATGGGCAAATACATTGTACAACTTTGACTATTGGCTTCAAGTGACAAGGCCACTATGATTTAAAAATATGCAGAACATTAAAAAGAATGTTTAAAAGTTCTTTTTCTAGAAAGTTAAGAAAAACCATCTTTTTAACTCAAAACTTTTGATCTGCTTATTTGATTAAGCAACTATAGTTCCATTCATAGCTTCATGTACTTTCACTAAGTGGACAATTCCCTGCATTCCTCTTCAATCTTACCTTTTGAATTGAGAATCTAACAAGAGATCCTAGAAACGGCTCTGTGAAGAACTCCTCTTGATGCAGCTTGACTCCAGAGGCACTGATAGTGAGACAGCAAATGGTTCCTGTCATTCCTAGTCTATGAGAAACAAAATAGGGGGGGAAGAGAGTCAAAATGGGGAGGGCTATACTCATTGGGACCTCCTCCTAAACTGTTAATTCCTGTCTGCACTGACAAGTTGCTGCTGAAAATACCACTTAAAAAAAAACCCAAGCTCATTCCTAGATTTGCAAACACAGTTTGGCACTGAGCTTCTAGACCTTACATCATACGCCATTTAAGTCAATGGCAAAGGCTCCGGAGATATCAATGAGGCTTAGTTCAAACATTAGAGAGGAAAGGGGAAGAAGGAAAGCAAAGGCCATTATTGTAAAACCCAGGTCAAATATAGTTGCAATGTACATATTATAAAAGTTCATATAAACTATGCTTTACATGACAACCTTCTTCACTTACCTCCACAAAATATTCAAAATATATTTCTAGACAGATAACCTCACTTTTATAAGACTGTCCACCAGGGCAGCCATTCGAGCAATGGACATGAGTGAAGTTATAGCAAATTTGTGTACCTTTAAGTGTAGTATGCAAAAGCACTCATGTAAAAAAACCTAGAAACTCTGAAAAGGCAGAGGGTTGCTCAGTACTTCTATCTATTCTGCTAGAAACTCTCCATTCTGCTGCTTCAGATCTTAAAGGTATTAAACCATTCAAGCAGAAAACCTGCATGAAGTACATGTGTCAGGCTGAATTTTCTTTTTGGAAAATTTCAAGCAATTTGGCTGGTTTTAGTTGATTTAGAGGTAAAAAGGGTAGATACAGCACAAAGGTTGAGGTAATCTGGCACCAGCTAACAACATTGGAGAGGCTCGACCAGAAAGAAAGGAAGAGAAAGAAAAAAAGAAAAAAGAGAGAGAGAGACACACCTGAGCAATGGGCACACATGTGACTACTCACAGGCGAGGAAAAAAAAACCCAAGCCTTGGACAAGCATAAGAGTACTGAAATAACTGGAGGGAAGGAGGGAGAGGGGAAATCAATCACATTAGGCCCTATCATGCAGTGGCCAACCAATTTCAGCAGCATCTTCTGCACTTGAAGCATAGAAGGAAAGATTTGAAAGGCAAATAAAGGTGTATACTGAAGATATTACAGATTTTGTTCCCCTGCAAAAGCATCAAATATTATTCACAGAAACTAAGCACACTTTCCCAGAGGATGCAATAATTTAATATGGGGAAATGTACCTACTATTGCCATATTAAACTTACAATTTTATTCAGAATTCATTCTTCAGAATTTTTTCTGGGTTCAACCTTGAAACATAACCCCTTCTTTACTCGCCTTCAACTCATGAATTCAGAAAGCAAAAACAGTAGTCAGCAGAAAGCTTCCAGACCAAGAAAGATTTTATTTTCTTGGCACTATATTAAATCTGTGTGATACAATGCAAGTCTAAAGCATTTCTCAGCTCTCTTACTTACTTCATGAATGTTATTTGAAGGTTAAGAACAAACAAAACAGAATTCACTTAACTGAAAGATTGGAGTTATGCAGCTGATACCTATTATATCTTTTTCAATCATTAAATCTTTATAACTACATCAGTACTTCATAAATTAAGCAAATTACTACAGTGGCAAACAAAGATCCTCCTTATTTTAACAGAAACACTAAGGAGAGGTGTGAAAAGTACTGGTTTTATTTAAAGTTCTTTGTTCTGAATTTGG